>VNJW01015128.1:0-21661 GCA_008042615.1 Drosophila auraria | reverse complement strand
TGCCGTTGAACCTGTTACGGTGTCATCTTCCTAGACAAATTAATTAATTAATTAAATATGACAGATTATAATCGAGCTTTTGACTCAACAGCGCTCCTTAATTCTATCCACTTGAACGTGCCCTGGAAACCATCTCGAAACTTTTGTCCCTTATCACTGCTGGGGTGCAGGTGTGCCGCATTCTGTGTCCTTTGCGATAACTGCAATGACCTCTACCACTTAATATCCTTTGAGTGTTCAGACGAATCGAACTTCCGTAGTCATTAAATTCCAATCGAAACCTTCACAATAATCCTAATAATATGTATATAAATATAAATATACATTGCTCTAATGAAGACAAATACAAAAAACCATTATTTCCACGCAGAACTTAAGCAATTATTATTCATCAATCTGTAAATTAATTATTGGTTAAGCTTTCTTTTATCGGCCAGGTAAGAAAGTCCACTGTTTTGAAATGCGGACTTTGGAGGGTTGTATTTAATTTGTCCGATCTCTAGATGTGCACTGACATGGTTTATGCCATAGATATTTTTAACAATGCCTTTGATTCATTTTTTTACCGTTCTTTGTGTTCTGTTATACTTTTCCTCAACTTCGAATAAGCCTTCTTGGGATTGTAAAGAGTTGACTCGCCTTAAAAACGTAAAGTCAAATCTCTATTGTAAACTTAAACGTAACGGTTCTTAAGCTGTCAATTCTTGCTATTTAACAGCTCAGAGTAAGACCACCTTAGTGTTATAAAAACTATTTAACTCATTGTAGGGTTTAGTTCTCACACGACCCAAATAAGTTTTATAATTTTGTCAACACTAAACGTAAGCCTATTTTACAATGATCAGGCAATCGTCGAACTTTTTGCTCAGTTTTTGCACACTACTTATTCATCGACATCTGCGATTCAAACCACCCCTTTTCTTATAGCATGCTCAACTTAAACCTATTTTTCAGTCCTAGCTTAAGCAAGAGCTCGCTTGTTTTGGATCTTCAACGTGTCAAGCCGGTTTAATCGTCAGGTCTTAATGGCACAGAAGGCTGTGTGCTTAAGTATTGTGCCGTGTTTTCCTGTCGATGGATCTCATCTTATCTGAAAGGCAGGACGCAAAAGGTCCTCTTTAAAAATTTGTCAAATTTTTCCGGATGACCTCAGGTGTCCCGCAAAGAAGTCGACTGTGTTCCCTTACTATTTACATTGTTCATTAACGATCTGCTCAAAGTTGTTACTAACCTAAGAGTACTCACGTACGCTGACGGCGATAATATAAGGTCGGCGCTAGCCAGTCGAATTTACAAACTGATCTTAATAACTTTCAAACATGGTGCAGTTTAAACTTATTTCACCTAAATGGCTCTAAATGCAAGCTGATGACAGTCTCACATGTCACTCCAACGCTTGCGACTTATACGCTGAACTGCTGCTCTTTGGAAATAATCACTCTATTTGACGATCTGGGTATTCGTCTAGATCCTAGACTAGAGTTTATTTATCATATTTCGTGCATTGTATTAAAACAGGGGTGTGCTTGGATTTATTAAGCAGTGATCGAAGGAGTTCAAACCCCTACGTCACACAGAATTTATACATTTTCAGTTCAAAAGAACATTTTAATTCTCACCTTAGTTTACCCGCCTATTCTAGTAGACTCCTTCTAGTTAAGCTAACATCCTTAACAAACTGTAGAACAATGCTAGGCATCGTCTATAACCGTATAACCGTATGTATAATCTGATCCGTGGTGACGTGGAAAGCTCCTGACCTTTTAGGCAACCTAAGTTTCCACGTAAGTATCCTCTTTACCTTTAGTTTCGCACTACTGTAAAACTTCATATGAAATGCATAAGCTCTTTAGAGTACAATGTGCAAATTATAACAATTTGTACAAAATAACCTAAACCGTAGATAGCCTTTCTAAACTAAAAACATTAATCTTAACCCACTTTATAAAAATTAATGAAGAAATCGGGTTAAGCGCTAGTAGTCTATATTGTGCAGGGTAGTTTCCTCATATTCTTTAATCTATCTACCTATTCTTGCGTTCGCGCCTTTTAACACCAAACCCTAACAATCACGTGCTTGGTTTCGAAGGGTCACTAGATATACTGACCGTAGTGCATTTGGTAGTCCATATATGTAAGTAAATCATTAATATTTTTTTAAAAAGGGTAGTCACAGTTCCGCAGTTTCTAGGATCTATAGATACCATTTTTAACAAACACGAAAACAAGAAACATTCTTGTGTGTTTTTAATTTTAACAAAGAATAAAGAATTTTTAAATAATAAGGTTGATGGTTAATAGCTGATTAAAATAAAAAACGATTATTATTCCAGCAATGATGTTTTTCACCTATATTTTATATTAAACTAATTCTTAGCATCATTTGTTTGGTAACTTATAATTTTGTATTACTATTGTAATTATAGAATTATTAGTCGTACTCACCGATGTAGGTTGCGAATGAAAATGATTAAAATAATCTCGATTATTCGTTGAGGGATACATTTGTGTTGCGGCTATACGGCTAATGGTATTGGGTCCAGTAGCTGATGATGTTAATAGTTTACATCGAGAACTAGGATCTAGATAGGTTTGGGGACAATCTCTGGGTTGAGCTTGGGATTGAGATTGTGATTGAGATTGAGATTGTGATTGAGATTGAGCTTGGGATTGAGGAGATGTACTTGCTGCAGATATTTCCTGATTCTCGCTCTCTATTATATTTGTTGTAGCTCTATTATTATCATCCGTTTCCAAATTATTCTTCACTAAGTTCGTCGATTGATTGGTTAAAATTAATGGAGATGGTGGCGGACTGGACTGGACGAGTGTGAGGTGGTCGCCACTGCTCCGGATGATAGCAACAGGTCTTGCCATTGGTGGTAACATAGGCGGTAACATTGTGCTATGATAATGATGACTTGATTTTGCATGAATGTGAAATTGTGGTGAATGTGAATGGCCTTGAGAGGAAGTGACGGGTGAATGTGAGTGTGAAAGTGAATGTGGAATTGAATGTGAATGTTGAAATGAGGGATGACTATCAACAGATCCCGAAATTGTTGTCGTATGGCTCGAGTCTTGACAAACGTAAGTCACAAAATCTGAAATATCATGCGGTTCCGTGGATGAATATTTATCTTCAGATGAAGTGCCTGTAGGCAATCGTGAATTATTGGGCTGTGAGTAATATAAAGTATTAATTGGACTTGTAGATGTGGGTAACAATGAAGAACAATTATGTTGTGGAAGAGCTGAAAATTAAATTAAAATCATTTAATGATAGGATACCAAATTCATTTCATAATTTAATAAATAAAGCTCGCTCAGTAACAGCTGTCCCAAAAACAGTACGAGATATAATTACTAATACTTCTGTGAATAAAGAGAGGTGAACGGATCTGTTCTCCTAGTTATATGTATTATATTTTAGTTTGAAGTTTGCAGTCAATGATATTTCCGACTCTATAAGTATATGCATATATTCCAGTGGTCGGCACGGCCCTATCCCGCAGGATAGGATTTTTCTTAGTCAGCGTCGCTGCCGCTCATGTTCAGTATGCACAAAAGAGAAAAGAAGAATCAGTGCAGACATATTGAAATTATGTGGCTATATATAGCCTTTTTTAGCGTTAAATAGCTAGTTTTTAGGTTATAGCTATTTTTTGCCATATAACAGAATATTTTTTTTTTTCTTTCTCATATCTATCCATAGAATGTTCAATTTTCACTCATACAAATGCAATGTAGGCATTTGACTGTAGTGGTGCGGACCACTGATATATTCCATGACAAATAGCTGCAATTGGAACTATCGGAAAATACATTTAAATTTTAAAACAAAAATAAACTTTAGGAAGTCTTAGTTTGTATACCTTTGCAGTGTGCAATTTGACCCAACCGTTTCAATGACAACTATGCGACACATTCGACCGATTTCGATTAAATACATCAAAATATTAATGAACTATAGAATCGACCGATTTTTATAAAATTTAAACAGTAATTCAAAACACGGTTCTTTTTTTTCTTTAAATTTCCCGATCGTTTAATCTGGCTGCTTATTCCGAGTTATAAACACACTACCTGCAATAGAAAGAAGGCTATCTGCAAAGCTTAATTCAGACTGAGAGTCTAGACAGACAGACGGACACGACGGAATCGACTTGGCGGTAAACTCTGATCAAGAATATATATACATATATTCTTAGGTCCAGAAATGACTCCTGCACTGTGATGCAAACTTTTTACTAAAATAATAATACCCTGCAAGGATATACCAATTTTAACCGTGTTTTTTTTTTCAATTGTTTCGAATTTAGAAATACGGTTATAATAATGGGGTTTTGAGCAACTATTACTTACAAGTTTCTGTTTCTATTTTAAAATTATAAAAAGTATTTACCTTGAGCTATTGACCTATTATTAAGCGATGTATAACGATGCAAAGAAGTAATAGCGGAAACTGAAGAATCTGTACTGACTTTTGGGTCACTTTCAGTAGATCTCAAAATTAAGGAAAAACTGCTGCTGGTGGCATTATCCGATGATGAGCTACTAGCGATAATAGGCGGTGAAATACTTGGATCAACCTTTGCATCAGATGCTCCATCTCCTCCATTAGTTACTTCTCCGCGTAATAATGGACTTGGCGATAAATGTGTATTAGTCCTCTGATCTATAAAGTCAACTGCGAAAACAATGATATTATTTCTTACAAACATCTTAAAAGGTAATGAGTAACAAGTAAAAACTTACTACTATAACCAACAGGAATCGTTGTTGGATTGGTAACAATTGGACCATGTTGTTGTTGGACTTCCGAGCTCATTTGATATGTATTGCAGTCATAAGTAGCTCCAACACTCTCTCTCTTGATTAGATTCGAATGAAGGGTATTATCGTTTGCTTCATCTAGAATTAAATCTAATAGAAGTATTATTACTAGTATTTAGCATCCAAAAGTCTAAACAATATATTTGGCTCATAACTTGTTTAACAAAAAATAATTAGTAATAATAAATAATAATTTAGAAGAAGAAAGAAAGCTAACGTCGGGAAGCCGAAGTTTGTGTACCCTTGCAGTAAATGACAAAAATAATAATGTTCAAAATTTTCTCATGGCAGATATAGAAGAAAAACCCGTAATTTTGATAGCTCTACAATTGAAAGTGTAAACAACCGGACAGACGGACGGATATAAGTCGGCAGTTGATGGTGATCAATAACACTAGTTTACAGCCAAAAAAATATAAACGTTGAGTCCGATGTTCGCTGAAAACTATCCTTCCTTCAAAGAAACTGCTAAGCTCTTGTGCCATGATTTCTTTTAATACTTTAAATGTTTTTCAAATCATTATATCTTAAAAAACAAAATCACAAAGCAGGCTTCTACCCTTGGAAAACAATTTTGTAGCACAACTGCAATATAATAATTTCATTAAATTTGCCATAACTTATAGAATTTGTATTGGATTTGCACATATTTAACCTTAGCCCCTTAAGGACAAAGGTATCCTTAGATCTATTTACTCAAAATAATTTATTTCTTTTTTTTTTATATTTTAAAAAAGTAAATGAAAACTAGCTTTAAACAATATTGCCAAAAATATTGCATGTTATTTTACTGTCAGCGGTTATATCTTCATAAATAAAGCTCTGACCACAAAGAGCCGTATGTTTTCGGAAAGGTGTATTTATTTCCTTTTGGCTAGTACTAATTTTATTTGTTGGACAAACGGTTTTTGATATTTTTCGCGTAATATAAAAAATCTATTTTTTCGCAAATATCTTCAAAACGGTTTTTAGAAAAAAATTTTTAGTGAGTTCATCGTGTTCAGCGTTTCAAAATTAGTCGGAAAAAATGAGTCTCAACGTTTATATAAAAAAAATATAAATTTGTTAACTATTGTAATAGCTAAGCTTTATCGGGTTGAAAATAACTCACTGCGTTGGAAACTTCTGATTAAAATTGTAATACCTTGCAGGGGTATAAATATTATTTATGTGTCATTACCTTTGGATAATGTCCACAATTCTTGCGAAGAAAATACTCCCGTGGCTAAAATAATGTCATTACAAACTACGCCATTATATGGATTTTGGCTAATATCCTCATTTTTCATGTCGTCTTTTCTGTTTACTGGATCATTGTTATTACGATGATATAGGGTCAAATGAGGTGATCGTGGAGGTCTTGAGGAAAAAGACGCTGAATTATGAGTATTGATGAAGTTAGCCAAATACAAATCCAATTCTCTCACAGAGACATTAATATGATAAGGATTAACACACAACCCTGGATGTAAACATTCGGGATTCTTCTCCAAACGCTCGCCGTCCGTACTCTCCAAGGGTATGGCTTTAAACAGGATTACCATCACTAAATCAAGTCTCCAAACTTTGTCAGCTTGCCTCAAGCAATCGATTCGTCGCATTTTACCCTTTTGATCAGGGTTGGAGAGTACACATATCGATTTACGTTTTCCAATTATCGATTGTACAAAATCCTCGCGACTCTCTTGGGTTATGTCTTTCCGGAGCTTACCGAGAAGACGGGATGCCCACTTTTGTTTTACCTCCGTTTTTTCATTCTATAAGAAAGTATACATTAATATGTTTAGAAATAACGTCCATGTTTCATTATTTTTTCCTAAAATATGGGCAAATCCTACGTGTCGCACGGTAAATTCGTACGATTTTGTAAATAAAAATTTAATTCTTTTTTTATGTTTCTGAAAAATATATAGTAAAAATTTTTATTGTGCTTGGAGGTATTTAAGTGTACTATTTACTTGTGTACAATTACTATTTTTGAAATAATCGCACATAATGTGTTGTGTCGAACGCTACACAAAATTAAAGTTATTAATTCAAAATCCAATTTATAAAAGAAAGCTAAGAATAAAAGGATGCATGAATAACTTATTTGAAGTCAAAAAAGTGTATGGATTTTTAGCAAACGCCGTGAACCTATTGTGTCGCACGCTACATATTGTATTTTTCCTATGAATAACTTCATATTTTCTCGAAAAGCTACTAAATCTGTACTTAATATATATCAAATAAAAGATTTGATAGAAACAAAAGCAAATATTTTAAATGTTTTCCTGCAAAAAATTAAATATAAACCTGCTCTTTAAAATACAAAAAAAAAAAAACTTTTGATTTCTTTTAGTTGTTTGGCCGATTTTTACATGAAAACACTAAGATAAGCTATGTAACCATTGTATTAAGGAAATTTTGATTTGGATATGAAGTTTATATACACCCACAAAAATACGATGATAAAGAACATTTTAGTTTTCGGGCGTGGT
The DNA here is from genome assembly GCA_008042615.1 of Drosophila auraria. Classification (NCBI taxonomy): domain Eukaryota; kingdom Metazoa; phylum Arthropoda; class Insecta; order Diptera; family Drosophilidae; genus Drosophila; species Drosophila auraria. The sequence goes on along the minus strand of VNJW01015128.1, from coordinate 14,345 downwards.
TGACCTTTTCCAGGATTTGCCCATATGGGAAATGTTTCGAAGTTTCTTTTTATGAAAAATGCTTTAAGTTTGATGAATTTAGCTTCAAAAGTTAAAACTAATTGCAAATGGCAATAAGACCTTAAGCCATTATGTCAGCAATAATATATATAAGAGATACCTATAACGATCAAATAAACCAATAGTGGAAGTCAAATTAAAACATTTTACAAGCTTCGAACATAAACTGTTGATTTATTATTTTAGATCTACCTGTAGTTCATCTTTGCAATGTCTTTCCTCTTCCAATGACATCCGCTTTTCATGCTTTTTATAATATTTTCGTTTGGCGGCTTGCAAATTGAACCAAGAGTACGAAAATGATTTGACATACGGCAAAAGAGCTTCAATAAAAGGGTGAAATTCATCCTAAATAAAAGAAAAAGGTATTTTTTGTTAAAGTAAATTATTGTTGTTGTTTATGATAATTGCTAACATTTAATCTGCTTTGAACATTTAATGTTATCAAAATAATCGATTTTAAGTTAGCTTTCAATATTATTATAGATTCGTGCTCGACAAGAGCCCATCCAAAAGAACTAGATAAGTATTTGTATAAAATATTAATAATATTTTGGTGTAAGGACAAAGTTTTAAAAAAAAATCACAAACATCGAACATTTTGAGCAAGCAAGTAAATACAGGATTATTATTGTTTTTAATTACATTAATTAGGTTTAAATATTGATAATTGATTTATTATCTTGATAATACCGAAGCTTTTTAATAACCTGACGGATTAAATTTGTATATTTTATATAAGTTGACTAGCGTATTTAAGAAATGTAAAACTCTTCACGCTAAAATAAGAAAATTTCGCAAAAATAAGTTTAAACCCTTACCTGTCCCGTTGATGATGATTGCAAATAAGAAGAAACGTCCGTCTCGATCATACAGCCTCTTAAAGTTTCTGGTATGAACATACTACCTTAAACAGTTCGTTGTTCATTGAATTAACATTTTTTTATTGCAAAGAAGAATCCATTGAAAGTTATCTGAAAACTTAATCAAACTTTTTTAATTTTTAGGTAAATAAACTAAAATTAAAATTTGAATTTTGCCTTTATCCAGTAAAGGACGTCATTAAATTTGTATGGCTATCTAGCTATTAAGCTATTATCTAAAATATAAAACAAGAAAGAAAGCTAACTTCGGTAAACCGAAGTTTGTATACCCTTGCAGTCTGCAATTGGATCATTGAAAATCGATCCATTTTGGTAATATTGAAAAAATATTAAATTATGTAAATTTTGTACATTTTAAATTTTTCATGTAGAATTTTACATTTTCATATAAATCGACCGATCCCTTCTATGGCAGCTATATGATATAGTTGTCCCATCTTAATGAAATTACGGTTTTAATTTCATTAAGATCGGAAATCTGAAACTATAAAAAACGACTATATCTCAAAATTTATAGTAATTCGTTGAAAACAGAAAAGTTAACATTTTTTTTACATTTATTTCGCCATCATTCCTATGACAGCTTTAGGATATAGTTGTCCGATTTCGTCTGTTCCGACATATACTGCGTACTAAAGAAATAAGACTATGCTGAAAGTTTCAGCCCGATAGCTTAGAAACTGAGAAACTAGTTAGCGTAGAAACCGACAGACAGACAGATGGACAGACAGACGGACATGGCTAGATCGAGTCGGCTGGTGATGCTGATCAAGAATATATATACTTTATCGGGTCGGAGATGCCTCCTTCACTGCGTTGCAAATATCATGGCAAAATAATAATACCCTCTGCAAGGGTATAGTGATTATACGAACTAACAGAAAGAGAAACATTACATTTTCTAATTAAGCTGAGCAAGAACTTATACATATTTATGTATGTATGAAAGATATATGTGCATCTATATATATGTATATAAATTTACATATATATATATATAATATATGTATGTTGAATTGCCTGTTGACTGAAGTTTGATTATGCCATAAAACACAAGATATAGTTGGATCTAGGTTTCATAGGTCTATACGGGCAAACAGACCGAACGGACATCGAGATTAATAATATATATGTACATAGTATTTGAAATATATTTTAAGAATGCACACACTGAATTCTGGAAGCTTTTGTTTTTATAGTATGTAAGATATATGTAAATAGGCGTTTATACGGATTGATGGCAAAAACTATCTAGACATAGCTCACATCACATTTTTTAATTATGATGATCAATATATAGTATATACATATGTACATATGTACAAAATGGGGTTAAGATGCACTTCTTCTGTTTTGTTTAGTTTATTTATAGGCTATAAAAATTAATAAATACTTTACTTGTTACTAAAAAATCCATTAAATAAAGCTTGACGCCAGAAAATGAACTTTTTATATTCGAGGTTTAGGCATTACACAATCGATGTTTATATGTTTATACAATACATTTGTAAGTATGATTGGATATTTATCATGCAAAAATCCATTTTAGGATGATTTTTCTTAGTTGTACTTTAATTGAAGCTATGAATATAAAAATGATAAAATATACATATAACAAATATTTTATATGTATAATATATTTAAATTTCTACAAGGCACACATACTACGTAATGTATGTACTTATTTTAGAAATATCTGAACACCACCGATAAAATGTGTGTTATGCCAAACGAGAGACTAACTAGAGACTAAATTTTAAAATTGGCCAATTTTTGTTTCCTTGTCTCTTTGAGAGACGTAAGCATGTACTTTCCTACGTGAATCCAAATTAATCAAACATATACATAGGAAAAACAAAGGGCCCAAAACCGAACAGAAAGTCGTTCTAAAAATGGATACTCCTTACCACTCTCTGAGACTGTGGGGTAAACTGGAACTAAATAAAGAGAGAGCCCTTTAGATGAGGAAAGCTCTCTTAGCTCATTTATATTCACAATGCGCATGTCTGAGCAAGCCAAGTAGAGTATTTACCCGATATGATGACACCCACACAATACAATATAAAACAAGAAAGACAGCTAACTTCGGTAAACCGAAGTTTGTAAAAACGTTGCAGTCTGCAATTAGATCATTGAAAATCGATTCATTTTGGTTACAGCTGAAAAAATATCTTAGTTTGTAAACATTCTACATCTTACATATAGAATTTTACATTTTACATGTAGAATTTTACATTTTCATTAAAATCGACCGATCGTTTCTATGGCGGCTATATGATATAGTTGTCCGATCCTAATGAAATTAAAACCGTAATTCTGTAACAGTAAGAAACTGCTATATCTTGAAATTGATTCATATTCGTTAAAAAACAAAAAGTTAAAAAATGTTGTACACTAATTTCGCCATCATTCTTATGGCAGCTATAGGATATAGTGGTCCGATTTCGGCCGTTCAGCCCGATAGCTCAAAAACTGAGAGACTAGTTCGCGTAGAAACCGACAGACAGACAGAAAGACGGACAGGCTAGATCGACTCGGCTGGTGATGCTGATCTAGAATATATATACTTTATGGGGTCGGAGATGCCTCCTTCACTGCGTTGCAAATATCATGGCAAAATTATTATACCCTCTGCAAGGGTATAAAAATGGAGAATCAATAAACTAGTTCTCTTGAAATTCCACCTGAAACTTTGTCGAATTGCATTTAAATTGTGATTTTTTTTTTTATTACAAAATTGGTCAACTCTTAAACGATACATTTAAAAAAAAAAAAAACGGAGCCTATTGATATTTTATTTGTAATCTTTAAAAAATTATCTATAAGATGTGTCTATTCAAAAAATCAAATGCGAACATGAAATTTTTGATTTTTGCAACGCCTTTTGTTCTAGAGGCCCATAGTGCGCCGGTTATCGTCACAAAATTTAGTACCTCGTTAAGAGGTGCTTTTGATGATATTAGAAGTATTTGTTTAAAATGAAAATAGGAAAAATTAACAAAAAAACGAGAAAGAAAGCTAACTTCGGTAAACCGAAGTTTGTATACCCTTGCAGTCAGCAATTGGATCATTGCAAATCGATCCATTTTGGTAATGTAAAAAAAAATGTCAAATTATGTAAATTTTGTAAATTTTACATTTTACATGTAGAATTTTACATTTTCATATAAATCGACCGATCCCTTCTATGACAGTTATATGATATAGTTGTCCGATCCTAATGAAATTAAAACCGTAATTCTAGATGTATAAAAAACGACTATATCTCGAAATTTATAAAAATTCGTTGAAAAACAGAGAAATTAAAAATTTTTGTACATTAATTTGGCCATCATTCCTATGGCAGCTATAGGATATAGTGGTCCGATTTCGGCCGTTCCGACATATATACTGCGTGCTAAAGAAATAAGACTATGCTGAAAATTTCAGCCCGATAGCTCAACAACTGAGAGACTAGTTCGCGTAGAAACCGACAGACAGACGGACAGACGGACAGACAGGCAGACAGACAGACGGACATGGAAAAATTATAATTCTTTCTACAAGGGTATAAAAATAGCTACATTTCAAAATTTTCTGAAATATTTTGAATTTTTTGAAAAACGGCGAAGGTATCATTTCGGCGGACATGACTAGATCGATTCGGCTGTTGATGCTGATCAAGAATATGTACACTTTTTAGGATCGGAAATGATTCCTTCATTGCGTAAGTAAAATTTTTAAATTTGCGTGTTCAAGTCTCCTATATACAGGCCTGTTCTAGTTTTCACTTCCCAAAAATCCTCACGAACTCGAATTTCCCTCTGTTAAGTCTCTGATAACTTCCAAGCGAAACCCCACAGAAACTTTTCTGCCATTCGGCTGGCGAATTCACATCCCCAAAAACAGAAATTAGTTATTTTAAAGTACAATAAATAAAAAAATGAAATTAAATTAATAATTGTTATTTATTCTTTAAAAACAGTTTGATTCTTACTTACCGCGATACTGCAATTGTCTACCTCTTTTCTAGTTTCCGACCCTCGAAAATGAAAGGAACAAATTAACAGTTTTCTACTTACCAAAATAGAATGATACAATTCCTGAGATTAATTTTTAACAATCATTATTTTGTTTGTTTTGCTACTATAATGAAGGTTATTGATTTATGTTTAAGAAAAACGTTTTTTTTTTTTTAAATACTACCTAATTTAATTTACAAACTGTACTTAACAGTAAGCGATGGGAAATTTTTCTGCGAATCTGAACACTTTTTTCTCCAGCGTTTTGCATTACTATTTGTGAAAATGTTAGAACACAGCTCCCAGAACAAGGCCTGCTCTTTTAATTTTATGCATTAAATTAGTACTCCCTTAGGGTCAACAGATGCGAGACCAAAGGGGGGTCAAATATCGATCAGCTCTTAAGTAGCAAAACGCAGACAAAACAAAAAAAATTTTTTTTTACAAGGGGGACCACTGGAAAATTTAATGGCAAATCCGCAGATAAATAAGGTAAATTCGAGTAAGTTAAAGGGAAATCCGAAAATGTTATCAAATTCATTTACGAGTGAAAACTGGAACTGGCCTGGTAGTCTCTGAGATCTGTTGTTTCACACGGACAGACAGATGGAGATCCCTCCTTCTGCCGGATGGTCGGTTGTTCGGATATAAAAATATTACCACAATATTTTAATGTGAATATGAAAATATCGTTAAAATATTCAAAAAAGGGAATTAGTTTTATTGTTTATTTACTTTTCAAATTTTTATTTACAAATTCAATTTATACAGCTAATTTTTTTTAATTCAAAGAAGACAAGTATACTTTCTAGGTTTGGAAGACAATTATCCCGTCTGCTATTTTTTAAACCTTCTCCGAGTTCCTCCAGCCTTTAAGCCATTAATTTAATAAAAAACGGCCAACTAAAAATGTATCAAGTTTAAAATGCTTTTATTTTGCAGCTATAATAATATTCCATAAATTATTTTTAATAATAATATTTGTAACAGGTATATTTAACAAATATGTAATTTTCAAGGTGGGTTGTATTTTCGATTTTTTTCGTTTTTTAAACTCAGTTTTCAATGTTATCAATTTATAAATATAATTTATTATTAATGTTTTTTTTAATTCTTTCTTCTACCTCTCTCGATACTCTCTCATTTTTTTATTTATTATTCCGGCAATGGTTGGCTAACTTTTTAATATAGTTACTTTTATATATTTTTTTAATATTTTATATTCTTTTTGTGCTGAATGCAATAATCATTCTCTAATCCAAATATAGTTTTTAACCTACATAATTACCTATATCATAAGATTATAATGTGTGATTAAACTATATTATGTAAGAATATAATATTTAACTTGTTATCGTAATATTTTTGTTTTTCTTTAACAACTTGTAACAATGTCTTTCCCATGCTGGAAATATATAATTATATATATTTATCTAATTTTAAACAATTTCAATCAATATTGTTATATACATTACTCTAGGCTCTGGGTCTTTCTATTTCATTGAGTGTCGACCGACATTGGTTGAAATATTTTTAACAATTGCTTCTAATTAAAAAAAGTACTAAAATTAAGACTTCAATTTATATCCAAGCGTTCGATTTTAATTAGAAAAACTAAAATGTAACAATTAAAAAAAAATTTAATTAATAAAATCCAAATATGAAAGCAAAAATAAATTTTCAAATAAAAAAATAACCAGACATATTTAAAAATTAAACCATTTTGTATAGATTATAATAAAAATTTCTTAATTATTTATTTATGTTAATGATGTAACTGAAATAAAAAATTATGAACTAAAAAATAAAAAATTGTATTATATAAATATTTGTTAAAATTGCATGGAACCTCTTAATGTCTTAATTTCTATATATATATAAATATATATATATATTATATAACCACGTATAAAACTATTATTTTCTATGAGAACAAATTAACTTATGTAAATTTGATTTATTTCTACAATCTGACATTTTTATTTTATATGTTTTAACACAATTAAATATTTTTTGTGCTGAATCTGGGAATTATCTTAAGTTTTTGTCAATAAGTATTGTTAAATAGTATAAATCAATTCATGTTGTACGAATTTTCGCAGATGTATTTATTTTCTGGTATTTTAATATTTAAAGTTATTCAGGTTTTAAGCGATGCCATTGTACTACAGTTTGTCTGGGTTTTGAGATCATATCCTGCCAATGTTTCGTTTCTGAAGCACCAGAGCCGTTTTTACCTATATTGTAATGAAATATTATTTTTAAAATTATAGGATTAGGAAGATTGGTTGCAAGGCGCTGTCAAATCACAGATGTTTTCAATAGTTTAGTTCAGTACAAACATACACAAATTTAAACCCAAAATATTTACTCGATAAGATAAAAAAATTCAAAAAACGGAAAATTTCATTATTGTAATATTGCAGTAGATTACACAACCACACAAAAAATAAAGTAAGATACAGTAGAGTTTGATCGACTGTGAGATCCCAGGTACCCAAAGCTACATATGTGCCTCAGATACAAGCCTCAGATACACAGCTTCCCAATACTCTCCAAACCGATTAATCCAATCGACTAAAAGTTCTAAAAAAAAAATAAAAATTGGTTGTCTGTAAAGTCGGTTTACTGACGTTGAACGTGACAACGTCTTAAGAAAATACTGATGGAACTAAGTTGGACTAAGTTCTTAGTTTAACAACGAATCATTCAATTATTTGACACTGGGTAAAAAAGTTATGTAAAATTGAGAGAGGGAGGCTGTAAATGGCCAATTTCTGGAGAGGATCAGGCAGTGCCGGCTGTAAATGTCCCGTTTCTGGAGAGGATCAGGCAGTGCCGCCTGCAAATGGCCAGTTTCGGGAGAGGATCAAGCAGTGCCGGCTGCAAGTGGCCAGTTTCTGGAGAAGATCAGGCAGTGCCGCCTGCAAATGGCCAGTTTCTGGAGAGGATCAGGCAGTTCCGGCTGTAAATGGCCAGTTTTAGGAGAGGATCAGGCAGTTCCGGCTGTAAATGGTCAGTTTCTGGAGAGGATCAGGCAGTGCCGGCTGCAAATGGCCAGTTTCTGGAGAGTATCAGGCAGTGCCTGCTGTAAATGACCAGTTTCTGGAGAGGATTAGGGAGTGCCGGCTGTTTGTTGATATGTTAAGTTAAATGGATATAAATATTATAGAAAGTCTATAAAAGCCAGCTTACATTTTTTCGAAAACACAATTGCTGCGGCTGGTACTCGAACCCTCGATCGTTAGATTAAGACTCGAACACTCTAGCCTCTGCACCACGCATGCAAACAAGAGGGCGACGTCAAAGACTGAAATACACACATACGCGTGCGTCAGTGCTCGAGCTATAAATAGACAAAGCGGGAGAGCAGAGCGATACGGAGAAACACCGTCGCAAAACGGGCGGTGAGAGCGAGACGGAGAAACACCGCTTTGCCATTACGGTTGCCAGAAGAGTGCAAAGCATTAAATTTTAACCACTCTCTCTCATTCTCTCTCTTCTCTGCTGCTGCTGCTCACGTCACGTTTGCTCTGCCTGTGTCGCGGCAGAGGTAACGACACATGAGTCATGCTTTTTCGAGCGTGCAGCCAGCCTGCTCTATCGATTTATAAGACGTTATCACGTCAAAAAAAACAAGAAAGAAAGCTAACTTTGGCAAGGCTAAGTTTATAAACCGTTGCAGATAAACCTATTGAATTTAAAATGTATAGCTATAACTAAAATAAAGGATAAATAATTAGTTTCAAGGTCGGCACGCTGCCTGTTTTGCCCGCTTACATTTTTTCAGCTAAATATTTTGTTTAAATATTTTTTTTTAAATAACTATTAATCGTCACAAAATTCGGTATAAGATATTTTTTGAATTGAATGTGCCATCGTCACTTTTATCTCACCTCGTTAAGACGTGTTTTCTTTGATATCAGAAGTTTTTAAAATGACATATGTATGTAGGTCTCCTATTGTTAGTGTTAATAAGTATAGCTCAATACCGTGTCCAGAGGTCGATCCTATATGACATAGCTATTATTAAAAAAGTCGGAAAGCTACAGTCGAGCGTGACCAACTGTGAGATACCCAGTACCCAATGCATTGTGGGTGAAATTAAATAGAACATGGACATGGAAAAAAGAATATGTTAACAAATAAAGACAAATTGTACTAGAAACATTTTAAGCAACACCAAAAAAAGCCAACTGTTGCTAGGAACATGTTGAGCATCACCCAAAAAAGACAAATGTTGCGCAACACGCACGTGCGCTCTCAACATAGAAGAAGAAGAAACATACACAAAAACTTCATTGCTTAATAACTTCCATGTTTATCATCCGATTTTGCTCAAATTTTCAGAAAACGTCCGTGAGTGCCTACTTATTTATTTAATCTATTTATTTAAATCACGACGAATTTTAAAACAAACTTGATCTGCGTGCAACAGATCTGTTGTTTCACACGGACGAACGGACGGACGAACGGACAGTTGGACATGGCTAAAGAATATACATACTTTATGGGGACGGAGGTGCCTTCTTATGCCTGTTTCATACATTCTCGGTTGGCACTAACCCGGTCTCCTTTTGGTACAAGGGTATACCCAATGGGTACCGGATGTAAAAATATTTTTAATTATAAATTAAATTTTATATTTGGATAAATAATATAAAATAAAAAAAATAAAAATTATTTTGTTAAAAATTTAACTTTATTTAGTTTGGCACCATGATACTGATAAAATAAAATAAAATTCTGGACAAAATAGTTTGTTTATGGAGAGCGAGAGCGGTTTTTAAATTGTAAAAAATACCATAAGCGGTCACCTTGTTTCTATGTCAGCTATATGATATAGTTGTCCGGTCTTAATGAATTTTTAACCGTAATTCTAAAACCGTAAAAAAGAGTAATAATACGTTGAAGTACAGGGAAGTTATGATTTTCTTCCATTAAATTTCCGATCATTCCTGTGGCACCTATAAGATATAGTGGTCTGATTCTTTCCGACATATATACTAACTGCAATAGAAAGAAAGCTATCTGCAAAGTTTCATTCAAATAGCTTAAAAACTGAGTGACTAGCTTGCGTTCTCGGACTGCGTTGCAAACTACTGGACAAAATTATAATAAACTAGCAAGGGTATAAAAGTCGCAACATCGACCCCCATAAGCTGTGCATGTGCTAAAAAGAGACAGAAAAGAGCCACAACCGCGAGATTTTGAGAGTTTGACATGGTATATTTTTGGTATATTCAGTATGTGTTCTAATATTTAGATCATTTTTGCTTTGCTTTTCTTAAGCGATTTTCAGCCATAAAAAGGTGTTTTTTACTATTTGTCTTCCTCATCTCACTCGGTTTGTTTACTTTTGAGCGTCGACAGCTGTGCGCTTAAACGGACACGCAATCTAAACAGAGTAGCAACAACTTTTCGTGACTGTGACTCTAAGCGGCAGTCTAAATACGGTATTGTTTATGAGTGTTTCATACCAACGACTTTTTTTTTTGTGGCTGTGTAATCGAAATTCGTACTTAATATCGATATATATTCTATGTTAAAGTATATTTACGTCAAGTCTCTTACCAGCTAATAATATTCGACCTATTAACTCATTCCTTCCAATGTTATCAAAATCCATGACCATAACGTCTAATGAACATTCCCTTATCTTTTCCCACGGAACGTTAAAACTAAATGATTCATTAAATACTGGATTTAATGTACATGTAAATATTGGCGTTTTTCTTTTCTCCATTCTTTTATCGCCAAATTGTAGCCAAACTTTAACATATGGATCTATAAAGAAAATATATTAGGAAAAATGTTTTAAAATTAAAATACTTATTATTATAATTAAAACAAAGAAAGAAAGCTAGCTTCAGGAACCCGAAGTTTCAAACTTCATAATTCAAGTTTGTATACCCTTGCAGTTTGCAATTTGACCGAACTGTTACTACTAAAGCTATAAGATACAATCGACTGATTTCGAAAAGAAAAATTAGTGGTGGTGTATGATATTAAATATTGATACGTAAAATAATAGAGAGACTACTGATTTTATAAAGTGCCATGTACAAATTTTCATCCCTCCTATGGCAGCTATTTGATAAAATCAAATCATAAAAAATACCTACATATCTAGTTATGTGCGTTTACTTAAAAAAAAAGAAGAAAAATAAACAAAGTTTTGAAAATGTATATATATTGGCGTGCTCTAGATTTCATTTTGTTTAATACCTATAGGGTACAAGGGTATTAGAAGTTAATGCCAACCGAGAATGTATGTAACAGGCAGAAAAAGAAATCTCCGACCCTATAAAGTATATATATTCTTGATCAGCGTCACTAGCCAAGTCGATCTAGCCATGTCCGTCTGTCCGTCTGTCTGTCCGTGTGAAACAACAGATCTCAGAGACTATAAGAGCTAGAGTTACCAAATTTGGTGACAAAATTGGAATCTGTTGCACGCAGATCAAGTATGTTTTAAAAATTTGGCCACGCCCACTTCCGCCCCCGAAGAGCATAAAAGACATTATAGTAGCTATAGGCGTGAATTTCGGCTTAAAGTTAATAGATAGACTTTATAAGTATGGAATCGCGGACGTGTTCTGAAAATTTGTGTAAAGTCGGATGATAAACATAGAAGTTATTAAACAATAAAGTTTCTGTGTATACTTCTTCTTCTTCTTGAAAGAGGGAGAGAGAGAGAGAGATGTTGAGAGCGCACATGCCTGACGCTCCTAGCAACATTTGTCTTTGTTGGGTATTGCTCAGCATGTTCCTAGCAACATTTGTCTCTTTTAAGTATTGCTCAATAGAGCTGGGGACAATTCAATTTTTTAATCGATTTAATCGATGTTTTTGGATGGGCCAAGAAATCGATTCCTTTTTTAGGGAATCGATGCATCGACCGCTTAAGTATTTGTGCACTTCAGCGTGTTCAACGGAATCCGAAAGGACATTCAGCAGGGCTGGATGTATTGTTACTGACCGGCGAGCTGCCTTAAAGCCAAAGAATGTGGACAAGTTGGTGTTTACCAGCAAGAACACATGGGTCTTGGATATTAAATAAAAACGTTTGATCTCATAAAATATCTTTACATTGAATTTTTATTTTTGTTTACAACAATTCGAAATTTGACTTTTAAAATTCAAATTTTGTAAGCTAAAATATGCATTGTTCCTTTTTTTTTATATTTTCAATTTTAAATCGATTTAATCGATCTTTTTCAGAATTGAATCGAAAAAAATCGATTCACAAAAAATAGAATTGTCCCCAGCTCTATTGCTCAACATGTTTCTAGCTACATTTGTCTTTATTTGTCAACATTTTCCCTTTTTCCATGTTCATGTGCTATTCAATTTCACCAACAATGCTTTGGGTACCGGGTATCTCACAGTCGATCAAGCTCGACTGTAGCTTTTCCACTTTTTTCGATTTGCGTTCTCAAGAAAAAGTTGCGATTCTGGACTATGGCTTCCATCATATTTTTATCATCGTTTTGTTATCGGAACTTACATCGTTTCTTCCTGCTCAAACAGCTGACTTGGTTGATTTCAGAAGTAGCAAGTAGGAAAGCTACAGTCGAGTGGGACCGACTGTGAAATGCCCGGTACTTAAAACATTGTGGGTAAAATTAAAAAACACATCAACATGGAAAAAAGAAAATGTTGACAAATGTTACCAGTAACATGTTGAGCAGCACGCACTGGCGCTCTCAACATAGAAGAAGAAGAAGCATACACAAAAAAATTTATTGTTTAATAGCTTTCATGCTTATCATCCGATTATACTCAAATTTTATAAAAACGTCCGCCCAAGCCTATTCATTTATTTTATCTTTAACCCGAAAATAATGAGTATAGCTTTAACGTTTTTTATGATTTTGAGGGCGGAAGAGAGCGTGGCGAGATGTCTCCTTCTGCCTGTTACACACATTCTCGGTTGGCACTAACTTATAATACTCTTGTACCCTATAGGTAAGGGTATAATTAATTAACAAAAAAATCAAAATATTGCCATTTTTAAGATTTTAGAAAAGATATTTAAAAAAAAATTTACAAATGAAAATGGAGAATGTAAAGTATATATATGCATGTATTTTTTAATTTGACCTATCTGGATCTATTTTTAATGATCCAGTTTCAAACTGCAAGGATATAAAAACTTCGGCTTACCGAAGTTAGCTTGCTTTCTTGTTCTATCTTAAATTGTTGTCTTCTATATGCATTTTATTTTTTAGTTCTTACCCGATTTTCCATTAATGTCCTTAGCTTTCAAGTTTCTAGCTTTAATCAATGTTAAGGTCAAAATGGAGTTGGAAGGGTGGTAACACAATGAAGATAGAAGTTCTCCACATTTATCCTTCGCCGGTGGCTTTAAAGCCTTCCAAAATGATTGTTTACCAGCAAAATCAACCTGTAAAACACATTATTTTAATGTTATTTACAATTTTTATAATAATATTTATTAGATACGTATGTATGTATTTTGATTGATTTACCTGACATAAGGGAAGAAATACTTCGCCAATTGAATCATCTCTAGAGAACCGATCGTAATCAAAAACATGTAAATGTAAAACCTTACGCGATATATTGAGATTAAATAAAAATATAAGTTAACGCAATTAGATAGAGTTAAGTATGACCTTCTCAACGACTTTATTATTACTTACCCTCGATTGTAATTTTTGAATTGGAAACCCTTCAAAGTAAAACGTTTCATTCCATCGTGGGTTTAGCGTCCTACGTTTGATTTTTGTTTCCAATCGATGTTTTTTATCTGGTAACAATGTAACACGAACATAAGGATCGGATGTACCGCTTAAATCTTTAGCCGGCAACTCTTTGCCCTGGAGAACTTTCAATATTAATGTCGTGTTTTGAAAATCATACTCCAATGAGAAATGTATTTGTCCAACATTTTCGCTCGGATCATTGCTATCCAAGTACATGTCAGTCATTGAGATGCTTTTGTTCTAAAAAAATTGGAAATTCATTGAAAATATTATACATAATATATATCATATATCATATATCATATATCATATATCATATATCATATATCATATATCATATATCATATATCATATTATTAATTAAAGGATACCATCATTACCTTACCTCTCTTTATGGGGTGTTTTTATTTGATATATCATACACATGTTTAATATATATATTTAATATCATATATTATATTATATTATATTATATGATATTATATAATATATAATAATAATAAAATTTAATATCAAACCAAATCAAATCAAATCAAATCAAATCAAATCAAATCAAATCAAATCAAATCAAATCAAATCAAATCAAATCAAATCAAATCAAATCAAATCAAATCAAATCAAATCAAATCAAATCAAATCAAATCAAATCAAATCAAATCAAATCAAAT
>VNJW01015127.1:0-89398 GCA_008042615.1 Drosophila auraria | reverse complement strand
TTTAAGTAAACATTTTTCTTGACATTTACGTGTTGCATATATGTTAAATTGATAATTGTGATCACCTGTTAACGACTTGGCGCCGTGCAAGACGTTTAAAATATTCCAACGGACTTTTTAAGAAAATTGCAACTAAAGCAATAGATTCATACTTTTCAAAAAAGGCGCAGGATTCAAAACAATGGAAGTGTGAGTAAAAAACCCATACATATGCAGATCACATGTCTACATTTGTGTGTTAATTATTCCTGGAAAAACAGTTTCTTCATTACTCAACTTTGCTATTTCAGGCCAATCTGTCGCGCTTGCCTGGGGACTTCGCCGGCCATGGTCAACATATTTGATAACGCGCCAGGACTAGAGATCTCCATCGCCGATATGATCGCGAAATGCACGCGGAGTCAGATTTCTAAAGGGGACTCCTTTTCCGAAAACATCTGTCTGACTTGTCTGCAAGATGGACAAAACGCCTTTGAGATTCATCAAACCTTAGAGAGAAGCTACCAGATCTTTCTCAATTCGAACAGTGAGAGAGATATGCCCGCCAATGGCAAGTCCGGTGTTGGCTCGCGCACGTTGGGAAAACAGCACAAATGTTCCCACTGTCCGGAGTCATTTTCCTTGAAAGAAGATCTTGAAAAGCACATCAGGACACATTCTGAGGAGCGACCCGAAGGGGTTCTCGCTAAAAGGTAATCTATATTCACTTTTCATTCATTTCAAAAATGTTGCATAAGGCAAAGCAATGGAAGTGTAATTAATAAGAAAACTATTTTATTCTAGCCAACTCTGTCGCGCTTGCCTGGGAACCTCACCTGTCATGATCAATATATTCGACACCGCGCCAGGACTAGAGATCTCCATCGCCGATATGATTTCCCAAATCACTCAATACGAGATTTCTAAAGGAGACTCCTATCCCGAAAACATCTGCGACTCTTGCCTGCAATGTGCACGAGCCGCCTTTGAGATACGGCAAACATTAGGAAAGAGCCACAAGATGTTCCTGCAGTTGATCAAGAATAAGGAGAAATCCTCCAAACACAAGCTCGGTGTTGCCTCTCTCGAGAAGAAAAAACCATACAAATGTAGTCACTGCTCAAAAACCTTTCACCGTGAACATAATCTTCAGATCCATAACCGAACTCACACTGGAGAACGACCCTATAAGTGTTCCCACTGCTCGAAGTTGTTTTCCCAGAAATCTAATCTTCAAACCCATCTCCGAACTCACACGGGTGAACGACCCTATAAGTGTTCCCAGTGCTCGCAGACATATGCATTTAAAAATAGTCTTCAGAATCACATGCGAACTCACACAGGGGAGCGACCATACAAGTGTTCCCACTGCTCAAAGTCGTTTTTCCATAAAAGTAGTCTGCAGTCACACATCTTATCTCACACAGGAGAGCGACGCCATAAGTGTTCCCACTGCTCAAAGTCGTTTGCCCACCCAAATGTCCTTCAGAGCCACATCCGAACTCACACGGGAGAGCGACCGTATAATTGTTCCCACTGCTCAAAGTCCTTTGTGCAGTCAAGTGCTCTGCAGGCACACATCGTAACTCACACGGGAGAGCGACCGCATA
The DNA here is from genome assembly GCA_008042615.1 of Drosophila auraria. Classification (NCBI taxonomy): domain Eukaryota; kingdom Metazoa; phylum Arthropoda; class Insecta; order Diptera; family Drosophilidae; genus Drosophila; species Drosophila auraria. The sequence continues at coordinate 87,809 of VNJW01015127.1, read as the reverse complement.
AGTGTTCCCACTGCTCAAAGTCGTATCCCCATTATGGTAGTCTTCAGTCACACATCTTAACTCACACAGGAGAGAGACCGTACAAGTGTTCCCACTGCTCAAAGTCATGTACCACGAAAAGTAGTCTTCAGATCCACATTCGAACTCACACGGGAGAGCTGCCCTATAAGTGTACAAATTGCTCAAAGTCGTTTTCCCATAGTAGTAATCTTCAAAGACACCTCCGAACTCACAGGGGAGAGCGGCCGCATAATTGTTCCCACTGCTCAAAGTCGTTTTCCGTGAAAACTAATCTTCAAAGACACCTCCGAACTCACACAGGAGAGCGACCTTTCAAGTGTTCCCACTGCTCAAAGTCGTTTTCCATGAAATCTAGTCTTCAGACACACATCCGAACTCACACGGGAGAGCGACCGTATAAGTGTTCCCACTGCTCAAAGTCGTTTTCCTACTTAATTAGTCTCAATGCACACATCCCAATTCACACGGGAGAGCGGCCGCATAATTGTTCCCATTGCTCTAAGTCGTTTTCCTATAGTAGTAGTCTTCGAAGACACCTCCGAACTCACACAGGAGAGCAACCTTAAAAGTGTTCCCATTGCTCAAACTCGTTTTCCACTCAATCGAATCTTCAAAGCCACTTCCAAACTCACAAAGCTGCAAAAAGACTACTTTGAAAAACCGGGAAAACTCGAATTTTCCGAACTTCTAGTAGTAGGCCGATCATTTCTTAGGGTGCATCTGCAGCTGAGCGAGCTATACTTAAAAATAGCACATTTATGTACAAATATGTATATATAGAAGATATGACCTCGAAAAACGTTTTCTTGATAAGAACAATTGTTTAATTACAGTCAAACCTGTCGCACAGGTGTCTGTCTTTACGTCAGAAGATTACGGTTTCATTCACGTCACGTTGTTTGCCTCCGTTTGAAACGTAACGATTTTTTTTTACAGCAGAGTCTCATATGTACGTATGTCCTTTTAATTTTTTTAAACTCTCTTGAGCTTTGAATTCCTGCTTACTCTCTTTTTATATGGGCTATTCCCAGCGTCGCGAACACACTTTCGTACGCTTTCTGGTTATAAAAGTACCCTTAAAAATAATTAATTTTCTATGTTTTCTTTTTATTTTTACGTAAATATATTAGCTCTAGGCTTGGTGCAAAAAGTAGCCTTGGTGGATATCAGTATTATTTTTTATTGGCAAAAAACATGACCTCGCGAACACACAAAAAACAGAAGTGGAGTCTCGGCTGTATGTAAAGAAATGCAAAACTCCGCGAATTTGAAATAAATAGTCATGTAAAAAAAATTGCGTTTTAAAATGGAATAATGAAGCCTTAATTTAAGACCCCTCCTTCCAAATTTAACAAAGTAGTTTTTTTTTCGATAATTGAAAAGGCAATATCGCGAACACACACTTTTTCCGTCATGTTTTTACCTCACGTTTTCGTATGAATAACTTCATATTTTCTTCAAAAACAACTTATTATGTACTTAATAGATATCAAGAAGAAGATTTGGTGAAAAAAAACCAATAATTTCGAAAGTTTTGTATGCGAAAAATTAACTATAAAAATGCTCTAAAAAATACCAAAATATACCAACATTTTAGTTTTTTCAGTTTTCTGGCCGATTTTCACATGAAAACACTAAGATATTATATGTAACCATTGTATTATGAACATTTTGATTTGAATTCGAAGTTTTTTTATACATATACACACAAAAATACGATGATAATGAACATTTTAGTTTTCGGGCCTGGTAGACCTTTTGCAGGAAACGCCAATATTCTTTTTGTAAAACATATTCACTTTTATCGCACATTTTTTATATTCTTTAATGTAATAATTCCCCCAAAAAAATAAAATGCAAGAGATAGAAATGTAAAAAGGTCCCCGAAACAAAGCCTTTTTACTGTAGACAATTAAACATAAGAAAAAAAAATTATTTAAAAACAAAGTTTAGTGTTTTTTGGGTATATTTTCAAAAGTGGAAATGGAATTAAAAGTATATTTGATCCATAGCTCAACGGTCACACTGAATCACACACAAAAACAACGAAAAACAAATCAGCACGCGCACACAGAGTCGCTGTTTTTTTATAATTTTTTACTGTACGGTTTTTATTGATGCGGACTCCGGTTAGTTAATACAGCAAGCAAAAGCGGTGAACGCCAGGTGAGTTATCGCGCACTCCTCTTCGCTCCTTTGCTGCTGCTGCTGCTCCGCTTTTGTCCGCCCTCTCTCCCTCTTTCTTCGATTCTCCCTGTTTCTCCGCTGCTTCTCCGTTGCTTGCTCCGTTTCTCGCCCTATTTTTTTGGTTTTTGTTTCTTTTTTTTTGCGTAAGTTCAGGTCTGTTGCAAACTGTGTCAACTACGTACGGAGGAGCGACTGATTAAGCTGAGCACCGAGCAGAACTCCGGCCTTATCGACTTTCATTTATCACCTGCGCGGCCTTTGAACCAGCGCCCCCCCTGGTTCAACGGTTCCGTTGCCAATTCCGGATCGCGACCCGCTCCAAGACTCCCAAGCGAGATCCGAAATCTGTGTCTGTCTGTCCACGTCTGTTTGCGCAGAGCTTACCTACGGCCACGGCTCTTTGATATGCTAATCTCGGCCAGGGCCCACGCGTATCTGGAGTTGACAGTTTCTGTTTCGGTTTCGCTCGCGTTTCGTAATTAACTTAAACCGTGTGCTTGTACGTCTTCCCCGCCAGAAACGCCACGCAAATCGATAACACACCCGCCCACATACACACACACAAACACACACCGCCCACATACACACCTGGAGACGGATACGGAGAAGGAGGAAGCAGCAGCAGCAGCAGCATGGGTCAGACACTCTCGGAACCGGTGACAGCCAAGGAGTCGGCCTACTGCCAAAATGCCGCCTTCCGCGTCGGCTCCAGCTGCATGCAGGGATGGCGCATCAACATGGAGGACTCGCACACACACATCCTCTCGCTGCCGGACGATCCCGGAGCGGCCTTCTTTGCCGTCTACGATGGCCATGGCGGCGCCACAGTGGCCCAGTATGCGGGCAAGCATCTGCACAAGTTTGTGCTGAAGCGACCGGAGTACAATGACGATGATATCGAGCGGGCACTGCAGCAGGTGAGTCACGTGAACGGAGGGCGTGAAGTGGATCTATATACGATGCACACACTCAGGTGCTTATTTTAAGTACTCCCGGGCAGTGTATTAAATGTCAGAGATATAGAGAAGATCGAGGGCAGCGGCGTCCCCTTGGAGTAGCCTCAGCTAGGAGGTGCTTATCTGTTTACCCAACCCTAGGTATACTTAGTGTTCTAGGTAGGTCTTGTTAGCTTTTTACCAATATAATTTGTGGATTTTTTATTTTAATTGTTAAAGTGTGAACAAAACACGAGGGGTTACTGCTTGCCACCTTAAAAGCGCGCAGGAACTCTAGCCCTATATTAATCTCTGCAGATCTATCTAGCTTTAGGCTCACCTTACTTATTTGTTGTGAAAACCTACCAAGAGAACTCTCTAAATCTCACAGAACCGAGATTTTCTTGAGCTCTATCTTTATCTATCTTGTCCTTGTGGCCATAATAATAAGTCTACTTATCTGTAGTAGGATATAGTCTATATATGTCTCATTAAAGGCAGATGTTTACATAGATGATAGATAGATAAATCCCTTATTCCCAACTCAAACTCTCTCTATAATAGAGAAGAAAGCAGTTACTTAACAGGCTCTAGCTATAGAAGTTCGACTGTATTTCTTTCGAGTACTTCGTACCTTTTATCGTATGTTAAAAATATATTATCTACCAAATTGACCTTGGAACCTGGTATCGTAATGGGGTTTCGAAGCCTACTTTTATGAGGTAGCAACAGTTCTTTAAAGGAATATTGTTTATCAGAAAGTCAGTCCTAACTCTAACTCAGATATATTCTTGGGCTTGCATTTCTCTGCTTACCTATTTATTAATCAATTACTCATTATTATGATGATGCAATTGACAGGCCTTTCTGGACATAGACTACGAGATGCTCCACAATGAGTCATGGGGCGACCAGATGGCCGGCTCTACGGCCGTCGTTGTGCTGGTGAAGGACAGCAAGCTGTATTGTGCGAATGCCGGCGATTCCCGGGCCATTGCCTGTGTGAACGGTCAGCTGGAGATCCTGTCGCTGGACCATAAGCCCAACAATGAGGCGGAATCGAAGCGAATCATCGAAGGCGGCGGCTGGGTGGAGTTCAATCGCGTCAACGGCAATCTGGCTCTTTCCCGGGCACTCGGCGACTTTGTGTTCAAGCGGGCGAACAAAAAGCCGGAAGATCAGATCGTCACAGGTGAGAATCGAGCAACGCACCTTTCCTTTTGCCTCCATTGTTCGTTCGCATTATCCATTATCACCTGCTTCTTCTGTTTGTTTGTTTGTTGTTGTTGTTGTTCTTGTGCAGCCTACCCGGACGTGGAGACGCGCAAAATCATGGATGATTGGGAATTCATCGTGCTGGCCTGCGATGGCATTTGGGATGTGATGAGCAATGCGGAAGTGCTCGAGTTCTGTCGCACGCGCATCGGCATGGGCATGTACCCGGAGGAGATATGCGAGGAGCTGATGAACCACTGCCTGGCGCCCGACTGCCAAATGGGCGGCCTCGGTGGCGACAATATGACCGTTGTGTTGGTCTGCCTGCTGCACGATCGGCCCTACAGCGATCTGATAGCCCGCTGCCGGAATAGTAACCAAAAGGCGGCCGCCCAGGAGCATGAGGCCACCACCAAGGCGACGTCACCGTCTCCCAAGGGCGGTGATAACTCGGAAGATGCGGAAACCGATACGGAAACAGAAACGCAATCCAATCCGAATCCAAACTCCTGTCCGACTCCAAAGCCCTGTCCGGCGACCAACGACGAGGACGACGCGAAGAAGCTGGCGGAGAATGAGAAGGATCAGCAGGATGCGCTGCTGGCAGCGGCCGAAATGCAGCTGAACTATATCTACTAGTGTTTGCGCCTTACAATTAACTTAGGGTTACTCCACAAATACCGCTTAAGGTCTAAAAAAAAACAAAAAACAAAAAACTCTTTATACTTAACAACAAATGCAAGTGTTCTTGGTTAAGTTTTTTATATGCCTAAACACACACACACCACGTACACACACACAGTCCTCACCCAAAATGTTTGCTCCGGATGGAAGGAAAGAATGTAATTGTAATTGTTTTAATTGTATTGAACTATCCCCCACGATGCGTGTATATACATATATGCCTTGTCTCGTAACTATTCTATGATTTACTACTACTGATGTTTTGTGATGCCCCAAGAGCAAAAAAAAAGGATAAAACAAAAAAACAAGCAAAAATTGTATTACTCGTTTAGTATTTATATATGTAAGCCCAATGCTACTTGTCCAAAAGTTATTGGGTCTTGAGATCTTTAAGAAAATGAGTGAAGAGCGAAGAAGCTGAGTTTCGGAATTAAAAAATAAAGCAAAATGTTTTGTAGTGCCCAAAAAAAAGCTGTCTCTCTTTTCTTAGCTTCAACCTTAGCTTGTAATTCAATCATTTTAGTTCGGAGACCTTCGAAGCGATGACTTGTTTTTAAGCTGATTTTTCATTCCATACTGGAATTTCACGTTTTTGTTTCTGTCTCGGGGAAGATTTAAAACTGTAGATCCATTAAGCAATTACTCTGACTCTCTCGCTTCTCTTGCTGATAACCAGCTTAATATTGCTTCTTCCGTTTCTGTTTCTGTGCCGTTTCTGCTGCTTATTTTCCTTCATCTGCATTTAATCTACATTTGCTTGCGCTCTTTGTTGTTCTCTCCTTGTTATACCCGGTACCCTGTGAGTACAAGGGTGTTATAAGTTAGTGCCAACAGGAAATGTATTGAAGAGTTAGAAGGAGACATCTCCGAAACCAATAGGCATATTCTTAATTAGGATCACCAGGCGAGTCAGTTTAGCCATGTTCCTCTGTCTGTCTGTATGAGGCAATAGATCCCAGAGACTATAAGACCTAGGAGGTCCTAATTTGGTGAAGACTTTCCGCAGATAGTGGTTTTAGGGGGCTATAACAGTGTAACATTTTCAAAAAATCGTTTTTTTCTTTTTCGATTATTTATACGTTTAACAATATCCTGTGACAATATCATATTTTGAATAGTTTTTGGATGGCAGCGTTTTAAAGAGCGACCGCTCACAGGAGGCATACGGCATGAGGAACTAGAGGTGGAGAAACATCGATGTTTGCTGACATCGATGTTTTTCGATGTTTAATTAAAAAACATCGATGATGAAAAACATCGAAGTTTTTCGATGTTTTCATTAAAACATCGATGAAACATCGATGTTTTCAAGAAAAACGAAAAAAAAAAAATTCCTAAAAATAAATTAATAATTTCTTCCCTTACTTGTGTGATGTAAAAAAAACATCGATGTTTCCCAACAGAACATCGATGTTGCCAAACATTTCAAAAACATCGATGCATCGATGTTTTCATCGATGTTTCTCCACCTCTATGAGGAACTTTAAACGTGTTTTTCTCAAACGACCTTTTTAAAAACTGCTGGGATCGCTCTCAACTGTGTATTCTTGAATATATTCTCTATACAATGACCTACGATCCTTTGGATCGGATGAAAATGATCAATTTGGCAAGAAAAACAAGACCAAATTTTACCCCAAAAAACGAACTGTTTTTTCTTCGTTTCAGCTACTTATTCGGCCGGAATCGTGCCAGCAGTTGGGGTACATACGAGGTGTGTTCAAAAAATATCGCGAATTTTGTGTTTTTTCAAAAATTATTTATTTATTCATGAATATCTATTTTGTCCCCTTCAAAGTAATCCCCATGAGATATTATACACCTGTGTCAACGGGTTTTCCAATCTTCGAAGCACTTCAAAAAATCTTTTTTTTTCATCTTGTTCAGCTCCTCCTTCGATGCCGTCTTTATGTCGTCAAGCGTAGCGTGACGTCGTCCTTTCATGGGCCTCTTCAGTTTAGGGAACAAGAAAAAGTCACAGGGGGCCAGATCTGGGGAATACGGTGGCTGCGGCATCATTAGTGTGTTGTTTTTGGTCAAAAAGTCGAAATTCGAATATACATACGTAACCCGCGAAAATTCAAAATTCGCGATAATTTTTTACACACCTCGTATTACCGTTATTTTTCCATATTTAGGTGGAAAAAATCTTTAAATATAGCCAAAGATATACCCTATTATTATGTCCAAAAAAGTTTAAAACATTCTATCGGGTACTTTATTTTCAATTTTTTTTTTTGCCAATTTTTCATTTGTTACCCTGGTATAGCCCCTTGAACTTCTATATCTATCTTGCTTGCTCTGGCCCCTAGCTTTCTTACTTGGTTATTCCACTTTCCTTCAATTTCTTCAACATTTTTAAAATATTGCCTATTATTATAATTTAAATCGATAGGAGATAGCAATTCCCAAGTAGAGCCTTTCGCTGACTACCAGGGTATCCCACAGTCGGGACCCCACAGCCCTGGCTTTTTTACTTGTCTTTCTTTATTTGATTTTATAATTCCTATACGAATAGTACAATAAAATATAAACCGAGAGTGACTAGGGAATGATGGTCATGAAAAGTCGCCCCCTATGTGTTGTGTGTTTGCTTGTTTTTTAACTCGTAAGTATAAATTTTATTTAGACTTTTTTTTCGCTATTATTCATTACGAGTACAGGTTTGCTCCGCCTCCATATCCAACGTCTGTGGTTCTACGTACAAAGTGTTTCGGGCTTAACTATGGATTTTTTTTTAATTTAGAGACAGAAATGAATGACGACGCTTTGTAAGTTTTGTTTTTTTGTTGTTTTTGTTTTTTTTTTTTTTTGTTTCTCAGTGTTTGTATTTTTTTTTCTTTTTTTCGTTTTCCTTTTTTGTTTTTATTATAATAATAATAATATTTTTATTTTAATATGTATGCCATATATTACACATTCAATTATTATGTATAACTGCGGTTTTTTGTTTGCTTGTTTTCGCTTGCTGCATAGAGAGGGATATTATTATTGTAGTTTTCATTATAGTTAGTTTTATAGTTTTTATAAATCATATGCAATTTGTAATATTAACCCTTTCGCTTTTTTCGCTTTGCTTGTTGTAGTCGTTACTTTACAGTGGTTTATCAATGCGGTTGTCGGTACATTTATATATTTATATTTATATAATGTGTATATGCAAGTACTTCATCCTCGTTATTTACTCCTCATTATTACATATTTTCATGTTTCGTTTCTTAGTTTGATTAACAGACAGGTTTGTTGTTCTTGTGTTGTGTTTTTCTTTGTTTGCTGTTTGTTGTTTGTCGTTCTTTTTCTAGTGATAACAATGTGCGTAAGCATTCTTCGTTTAGCTTTTGTTTTTTGTTTTTAAATGGTAGTAACTAAAAGCAGTAAATTTTCAGGCAAAAAAACGAATGAAACAACTAAACAATTAAGGAAATAATAAGGTAAATCCATGGGGCTGGCAGTGCCAAAAAGAAATGAATGAATTAAGTAAAGGGAAGGCTGCCGACCTCAACGGTATATATATAGAAAGATATAGATATAGCTAAAGGTATGTACAGTGGTCTCTGTGTGGCCAAGGTGGCGCGCATTCCCTTTAAATTAAAGTCCCTTAAATATGATGTAAAACGAAGAAATGATTGATAATTCTAAGCCGTGCCTGGGTTTTGTAAGGGGGTGGGAATACATAGGTATATAGCTATGGGCATGTCTGCTAGTATTATTTGATATTTCTGTTTGTTGCTTTGTAAATATAACAAGGTGTGTGTGTCATATATGCGCTGCTGCTTAAGTATACAAAAATAAATAACTTAAGAACTGAGAGGTTTTACAATGTAACAATTTAATTTAATTTATTGTATGATTACTTACAAATTATTTAACATCAACAATGTTCTTTTTTGTTACTTTCTCTAAGCCCTACTACTCTTCTCCTCCTTCTAACTCAGCCTGGATGTCTGGATGTCGTCGGTTGTGTGTGGCTTTGCTAGGTCCAGTCACGGTCATGGGTCATGGTCACTTGGCTCGTTCCGTTTTATTTGTTTATTTGTTTTTTGTCGCACACAATTGATCGATTTGTCTCAATTGCATAATATCACATCTCATTCATTCGGAACTCGCAACCCACTAGCTGCACTCCGCCACCTAGCCACGTCCATCCCTATCCATTGATTCACCTAAAGCAGTCCAAGTCCGCACAGTCCCAGTCGGAGGTTCAAAAACTGTACAGTAAAGTGTAGTCTGTGTGTGGTGAGTGTGTGTGATTGGCAGCCGACAGTGTGTGATGAGCACAACAAAAATCATTTGAGAACTATCCAAAGAATTGTATGGTTTGTGATGAGGATGATGTTGGGATTATAGTTCTGTCTCTGGGTATTTCTTAGTGCTTTTTTTGGAGGGGAAGATACAAACTATCAGGAAAGCCACTCAGGAATCGCTGTGGATTCGAAATTAACCAGAAATGGCGCTTAAAAGTATGCCATGATAGTGTAATTGTGTATTTTATATTTTGTAGCACACTTAACGGCAGCATTTTAATTGATTTCGAGTCCACAGCGATTCCTGTGGGCATCCCTGCTTTTTATAAGCTATAAATTAATTAAAGTTACAGTTTTTTGTGGGTGTGTTTGGCGCGGAGAGGGCTACGCATCGAACCACGGAGCCAGGTATACTATCTGTGTGTGTCTGTATCAGATCCCGGCAAGGGTTTGATCTTTTTTTCGAGTGAAATTTATGCGTTAGAGGCGGATGAGTGTGGAATATGGATTGGATGACTCTAGGTGACTCCTTGTGGATTCTTGGCTCAGTGGTTCAGACGCCGGCTCGCATGTTACACAGTTTGTGTTAAATATATATATAATAGTTAGTATAGGCACTTAGCATATTCGATTGTTTTCATAGAAACAAAATATATGTTGTGTATAATATATTGGTTTTTCAGTTTTTAGTTTTCATTCTCTTGATTTGTGTTTAGTTTTAGTTTTTTTGTTTTTAGTTTTTAGTTTTTACATTTTAAATTTCATTTTGGTTGGAAGTCTTGCGTTTTTAGAGTTCATTTTTCTTATTCTCCTTCTTCGTTTTGTGTTTTTGTTTTTGTTTTGATTTTGGGTGTAGATTTTTTTGGGAAAACATTTTTCTGTTTCTGTTCACAGTGGGTTCCAAGTGTTTTCAATTAAAAGGGAACAAAAATAATACGATTTTTCAGTGATTAAAAATTAAAATGGATAGCAGTTAGTTTTGTTCTCAAAAAAATAAGGGAATAATCGATGAAGAACTGAAGAATAATGTTTGTTAGTTAAGTTAAGTTACGTGTATGTGTATGTGTGTGGGTGTGGGTGTTTGTGTGTGAATATCCATATGTGTATGTACCTAAACTTAATTCTTATGCCCTAAACATAGATTTCTTTTTAGATATCGTGTACGCTCCTTAAATCTACTGATTATTTCTCTCCGTTTCTCCCTTTTTTTTAGTTGCCAATTGATTTCTGCATGCTTTTACATCTTAATATCTGAATTTAAATCATATAAATCATAATTTGTGCGTTAAATAAAACAGAGAAAGGGGCGAGAAGAATCAATAATTAAAATGTTTCATATATATCTACGATGAGCATCAATAATAATTGTGGGGCAGGGCAGGGATCTTAAAGGAAGCAGCATCTTTTTCCAATAGAATTCGTTCGCGTTTAAATGCCTATTTTGTGTATTTTGTGTGTGTGTGTTGTCCTAAACCTCTTAAAGAATTTCCGTGTGTAGTTTTTTATATAGTTTATGGCACCTTTTTGTTTATAGTGTGTGTGTGGTTGAGTGAGTGTAAAATACATATTGTTGCTTTGTCCTATATACAGAATTACTTGTTGTTTCGCCTGTAGAGTCATCGTTCTCGTTAAATATATAACCGTACATGAGCTGAGCTGAGCTGTGTCCCACCTACTATGCGTTTCGTAAGGATAAAGTTTAGTATTTAGCAATGCATCTCCTATCTTCTCTTAATTCATTTCGTTTTAGTGTTGAAATATATAGACGTCGTGTGAAACCATCAAACTGAGAAAATTGCCTTCCATGCCATCCATGTGTTTTGTTTTTTGTAAAGAAATGCAATTTTAAAATGTATAAACTCCTCTTCTAGAGTCTGTGTGTCTGCACGGGGGGAAGGTAGATATAGCTTGTCTAGGCGATTTCAGGTGTGTGTCTGTTTATGTCTAAGGGATCCTTAAGTCGTGAACTAAGTACGAGAATCCCCTTAATCAAGTGACGTTAAAATGTTTACAAATAATGCTTCAAAACAATCGTATATATAATATATCTAAATAATAAAAGTAACCCTAAACTGTGGGACTAGCGGAGGAGACATAGCCAAGTATATAGACAACATATACACGCTACGCACTCGAATCTTCTGTGGCTATAAAAAAAAAAACATTAAGTTCTCAATGTGTGTAAGTGGTAAGCGATAAAGGATGCAAAATGATGTATATCCCTAAGCGTAGATAATATTCAACATAAAATCAACGTGTGTGTGTGTGTATGAGTTCGTTCATTGATCAGCAAATAAAACCTAATATGTTCTCCTCTTGCTTGCTGTTAGTTTAGTTTTTGTCGTTCGATGATGCAAGTTTGGCGCTAACTATGCTCAAAATTCTTAGAACCTATTCACTCGGTAATCGTAATGATAGCTTAGGCATATATCTATATATATTCTCGTCCTCGTACTCGTCCTCGTTGCTGCTTCACTCCTTCATCGTTCTCCGCGCGCGTGTGTTTACCCATTTGAGTTTAGGTAACATTAGCTTAGTTAGAGATTAACATTAACTGGTAACTGATTAAATATATATATACGATATATATATATATATATATTAGTATACACACATATGAATATACGTATATATAGCTGGAGAAAGGGCGTGCACCATTCATTCATTCCTTCTTCTACGTCGTCTACGTCGTCTTCGTCTTTGCCTACTAAATATGATAACTGGTCCAAGCGTCGCCCACTGCTCTCCTCCTTTTCTCTCCTCTTTCTCTCACGCAGCGGCCACAGCTGAAAGTTGATTTATTTTAGTAAAGTTAAGGAAATAACTAATCAGAACTCACCTTTGTATGCCTCCTTAGTTAGCTTGTAAATATCTATATATAGCACTTATAGATATATAATAACAAAAAGTGTTTTGCTCGATATTTACACATGGAATTTCATTTATGTACAACAGGCACGGAGATGCATCTTCACAGAGGCATCCCCTGCTAAGGGTATAGCTCTCAGCGGTTGCCTCCTTGCTTTTGGCAACGCGGTTCTTTGTTTTGTTTCTTCTCTTCTCCCTCAACTCTCTCCTTAAGAGTGGTTGTTGTTGTTGTTGTTGGCCCTGGACTTGCGGTTGCCGCCAGTCCCCGAGCCGTTATTAGCATTGGCATTATTGTGCTCTGTTCCAGAGCCGTGGTGTTGTTGCTGCTGCTTCTCCTTGCTCTGGTGTCGCACGGAGGCATTGGGACGACCATCTGCAGGGGGTAAGAAAAATAATTAAAAAATAGTCAAATTAGCTTGAGTCCAGATCCTGTACCTTTCTCCTTGGCAGAGACACCACCGACAGTGGCATTGGTGGCCAGAGCACCACCGCTGGCTTTGCCAGAGTGTGCGGCAGCTGGCGAGGCACCGCCTGCAGCACGCTTTTCAGTTGAAGCCACCACCGTGACGGCGGCTTGGCCGCTGCTCTTCTCAGCAGCCGCCACAACGACAGCGGCGCCGGCGGCGGCGGCGGCGGGATCGCCAAAGACTAGATCCATCTTGTGGCTACCGGTGGGCGATAGGGTGCCAGTCGAGCCACCGGAGCCAGTTTCCTTGCCGTCACCGGAGACGACGGCGGCGGCAGCGCCTGCGGCCTTGTGAACTTGAGCCACTTGAGCGTAGCTCAGCTTGCTGGCCGTTGCTGCAGCCGCTAGATTCTCTGTGGACGTGGACGTGGCCACGCTCTTGTGTTTGGTACTGTTGGCCAGCAGATTTGCCTCCTTTTTGGCATGCAGAGCGGCCACAGCGGGCGGCTTTTTATGCTGGCCGAGGCAGCACTCGGCCAGAGTCGTGGTCAGACCACTCTCCACCACGGTGCAGGCGCCAGCGCCCGCGGCCAGGGCAGCGGAGAACTCGTTTTGGCCAGCCAGCGGTGGCTGCTGCTGGACGTAGCCTTCGATCAGTCGCTGCTGCTGCGGCTGCTTTGGATGCACTTCATCCTCAGTCTTGTTAGATTTGTCCAGCTGCTGCTGCTGTGGCGGCGGCTGCTGCTGCTGGGCTCCGGCTCCGGCGGCCGCCTCCTCCTTGCTGCTGGCGTTGATATTTGGTGTTAGACACTTTATCACATGGATCGAATTGTTGTTACTGGAGCTCTGCTTAGTAACGTTCTTAGTATTGGTGGTGGCCCCCTCCTGGAGCTGCAGCGCGTACTCTGTGCCCAGGACAGGCGTGGGGCTAACAGGTGGATTGCGCTGCTGATAGTTGTGGGCCAAGTTCGGCGGCTGGTTCTGGTTCTGGATCTGGTGGTGCCTGTTATCCTTTCGCGCCTTCCCCTTGCCACTGACGCTGACGCTGCCGCCAGTGCGCACCACATCCGACAGGCGGTTCTCGGACCAGTTATTCGCCGAGGAAGCATTGGCCAGGTGAGCATTGGTGTTCTCCAGCCCCTGGTGATTGCCCGAGCGCTGCTGCTGCTGCTGTTCCTCGCCAATGCCGCTCTCAACACTGCTGCTCAGCTGCTGCCGCTGCTGCTGCTGATGGTGCTGTTGCTGTTGCTGCTGGTGCAGCGACTGCTTTTGGCTCAGACCAGTTGACGAGGACGACGATGTGGTCGAGTTGTGCAGGGAGGCACTGCTAGTGGCCTGAGGTGTGTGCGGTGCGGTGGCCGATGTGGCTGGCAGTGGTGGAAAAGCGGCTGCCTCTAGGTCAAACTGCGGCGGCTGGACTGGAGCCGGCGGCTGCTGCTGCTGTTGCTGCTGCTGCAGTTGTTGTTGCTGCTGCTGCTGGTGTTGGTGCTGATGCTGGTGGCCCTGATAGCCCAGAGAGCTGTGGTGGATGCCACCGCGCTCGTTACTGCCACCGGAGAGGCTGTTACTGCCGGATCCGCCGCCGCCGCCGCCGGATCCACCGCCTCCGGAGCCACTGCCGCCGCCGCCACCACCGCTGCTGACGCCCAGGCCACCGCTGTTGCCCACATTACTGCCGATCGAGTTGTGGTGATGATGATGGTGGTGGTGATAGTGATGACCCGAGCCCTGCTGCTGCCCAGTGGCACCGGAGGTCAGATGGTGCTGCTGCTGCTGCGAGGACAGGGCGTTGTGGTGGTGGTGATGGTGCGAGCCGCCACTCGCCATCGACGACGAGTGCTGCTGGGCGTGGTAGTGCGGATTGTAGTTGTTGCCCTTGTAGTTGCCACGGTGCTGGGGCGGTGGGACGTCGTGGAGGGTGTTGTAGTGGTTCTGGCGCTCGCCGCCGCTGCGATGGGAGGCTCCACCTCCTGCGCTGCCGCCCTCAGTGCCGCCTCCGCCACCGGACGACTGTACATTGCTGGCGGTGGACGAGGTTAGAAGGTGCTGCTGCTGCTGATGCGGATTCGAGGGAGAGCTGCCGTAGAGCTGCGGGGCAAATAAATATCGAGCGTTAGAAGGGAACAAATTTTACGTTGTGTGATTTTAAGCTCTTTAAACTAACTAAAAGCCTTACTTTCCGCTCTAAAAACAAAGACATTATTATTCCCTTCTCGAATCTAAGCTAGTTCTAGTCCTGTTAAGCCTTAGGAATCATATTCAGTTTGCTTACCCCAACTCGCCCGCCTGGGGAATAGTTGAGACCACCGCCCTCCTCATCACGGCGACGACGACGCGTTCGGTTCTGCCACTGCAAGGGCTCCTTACTGATCGAAGTGGCCAGCGATGAGGAGGAGCTCGCCGACATGTTGCTGCTACGATTCACCTGCTGCATGGCGTGTGAGCCATGCTCCACCACGCTTTCCCCCGACTCCTGCTGCTGCAGCTCCTGCGCCGCCTGCTGCTGCTGTTGCTGCTGCGGCTGTGGCTGAGCCTGCTGCTGCACCACCAAGTGGTGCTGAGCTGGAGCCGTGGATACGTAGGTAACTTGCGGGGCGCTGGTGGCGCCAGAGGAAGGCAAATGATAGTGCTGCTGCTGCTGCGATTGTCCCTGCTGTTGTTGTTGCTGCTGCTGCTGGGCCTGCAAGTGATGGCCGTGAGCGGGCAGCACCTGGACCTGGGTGTAGTGATGGTGAGTGGTCACTCCGCCACCATAGCTCTTGTCCAGGTTCTTCTGCATGCCACCTGCAAAGGATTTCCAAAGGTATTAGTAACAACAATAGAGAGGAGTCTTAGATCTTCACATTAACTCACCCTTCCAGTTGTTCTTGATGGGATAGTGGCGCGTGGAGCTGTTGACCTGCACCTGTGTGGCCTGCTGTTGCTGCTGAGTCGAGCTGGTTGGCTGCTGCTGCTGCTGCAGCTGAATCACCTGTTGCTGCGGCTGCTGTTGCTGCTGCTGCAGCGGTGCCTGCTGCAACGGATCCTGCTGAACAATGTTCGCGGGAACCACGCTAACCATCCCACCGGGAAGGGCGCTCGCTATCTGGATGGGCACAATGCTGCCGCCTTGGATATGCGACTGCGTTTGTGGTTGTGTGTTGCGCGGGGGTTTGCCCCTCGACTCGCCGCGTGGTCCAGAGTTAGCACCGCCGCCCACATTGTTGGGATTACCGCCCCGGTGGCTGTTGTTGTAGCGCCCACCGCCGCCCTGCGGCTTGGACGAGACCATTGTTTGTGCGGTGGGTGGCGGCGGAGCGGGTGCGAAGCTGGCTGCGACCGCTTGCGAGGCCAGGGGGTTGGGAGCGGCAAAGATGTTGCCGCCGATCTCATAGAAATTCTGGCCGTGGGGGGCAGTGGTTGCCACAGTGCCCGGCGGCCAGGGACCAGCCACCAGACTGGAATAGAATTGATTCTGGGGAAGTGGCTGCAAGTAAGAGAGAAATTTAAGAAATTTAGCACTTGCATTCGGGGATGCGCTGCAACAATTGAAGAGCTTAAAAGCTTCAATCATGGTCGGGCTCCGAACTTCAAGGTCGGAGCCTGGACAGCAAAACCACCCTTAAACGCCTGTATACTTACAATCAGCACAGGATTGCTGTACGGAACCGTGGTGGGAGCCGCAAGGGTCGCCCCGTTGGCGTACACATAGCGCTGCGGAGTTGCCGCATAGCTAACGGCGGCAGCACCGGCACCGGATGGATCAAAGACAGCCGGGGCAGTTGGCGGCGATGTGAGACGGTATCCGTTCTTCATATTTGGTACAGCTTGAATGCGATTAATATACGACTTGGGCTTGATGCGCGCCATGATCGGCTTGCCATTAAACTCCTTAATCTCCTCGCGCAGGTACTTGAACGCCTTCTGCGCGTCGTCATCCGACTCGAAGGTGATGTACCACGAGCTATTGGCGGCGAATTCGCAGGTGATGGGCTGGGGACAGGTCTCGATCTTGAACAGAGCCTAGAGAAACGAAATCCAATTAGTTTTTTCACACAACTTGCAAGGATATGAGTCATCACCTCAACTTCTTCGACGGGCGTGCTGTCCGCTATCTCGCGCAGAATGATGATGCAACGCTTGCGATTGGGACGCACGCGCAGACCCTGCTCGTCAACCTGAACGTTTGGCGACTCCCGCAGCACCTCGGTGATGAGCTTAATGTCCTTGGTTAGTTTCTTCACCAGATTGAATCTGGCCACTGTCCAAATGGGCACATACTGGTCACCGTCCATCTGCGACAGCAAGTAAGTATCGTTGGCCAGGTTCTCTCTGTGCGGGAACGAAAAAAAAATGAGATTAGATAAGCCTGGGATTAGGGAGACTGCGCGACCCACCTGGAAAAGTAGTACTCTAGCTGTGTGGCCAGCATTTGCTTGAGCTTATCCAGCGGTATGTTGGGATCCTCCCCAGTGGCGCCCTGCTGCTGCTGCTGCTGCAGCTGATCGGCCGAGCCGTTCGCTGGCAACGTTACGGGGGGCAGCTGAACGGGAACTTGGACAGGAACCTGGACCGGCAATACAATGTGCTGCTGCTGCGGCTCAAGGGCAACTAAATTCGTGTTGTTAACACCAGGTACGAAGGCGTCTGTGTAGACGACAGTGCCATCCTGGGTCTGGGCGAGTGCTCCATTCATGATGGCGTATTCGGTATTGTCGTTGGCCTCGCCACCGACTCCGACTCCGACAGCTATTGATGGTCCTCCTCCTCCAACTCCCCCTGCACCTCCGGCAGTGCTAGCCACGCCCTGGGCCTGTGGAGGCGCTGGCTGCAGTCCGTATTGCAGATGCTGGGCGGGATGCGGCGACTGTTGTTGCTGCTGTAGGTGCTGCTGGAGCGTCTGCTGCTGTTGGAGCGACTGCTGCTGCTGTTGGTGGGCGACGTGAGAGGCGAGGTGCTGCACCTGCACCTGCTGCTGCTGCTGGAGAGGATGCGGCTGCTGCTGTTGCTGCTGCTGCTGAAGAGGATGCGGCTGCTGCTGCTGAGCGGGCTGAGCTGCTGCTGCTGCGGCGGCCACGGCTGCGACGGGAGCTACGGGTGGTGCAGCGGCTGCTGCTGCGGCGGCGGCTGCGGTTATCAACGGTATGTGGGCTGCGGCGGCTGCTGCTGGGGCTGCGATCTGTGTTGTGGCGCCGAACAGATTGGTGGCTAGCATCGCCGTCTCGACAGGAACATTGGTGTAGACCGGCGGCTGGATCTTGACTGCATCTCCGTTCATGTACACATATCCTCCTGCAAGTGGACGAGTATGCGAGAGTGGGTGAGCGTGGGCATAGTACAAGGATGTGTGCGTGGGTGGGCTTGGCGAGAGGGGGTGTGGTTTCAGCGAGCGGTGTACGTGTAGGTGTATAAACAAGGTCAATTTTTTTCTTTTCTTTTTTGTTATTGTAGACGTAACGGGAAACTTTCGTAATCGGAGGAAGCTACTGCGAAAACTCTCTTCTCGGCGCTCGGCCGATTTCGATACGATACGATTTCGATGAACGCAAATAAAAACAAACAAAATTCGATGCCAACATAATCACACACACATGCAGATGTCAGAGGCGAAGTAGCGGTGAAAAGCTCGAGAGATGAATGTGTGTGAATGCAAGTGCAGTTGTATGAGGGGGTGGCGGCGACATATACATATGTCATATATGAACATGGACTGGAGACTCCACTACTAACCTAGGTAGTATTCCATGGTAACGTATGTTGCAATTATCAAGAAATTCCACACACAAAGACACAGTCGGTTTTTCACTTCACTTCTCTTCCCTTCTTGTTATTTTTTTTTAATTTATTATTTTTTTGCTCTTTCGAGTAGCCCACACACACACTCGCACGCGGCACACACACACACAGCTCAGACACACACACACACCCACAGTCACACACACACGCACGCGTTGCCACCCAGTCGCGAGAGAGAGAGCGAGCGAGAGCGAGGAGAGAGAGAGAAAGAGGAGCTCTTTCTATTTGGAAAATTTGATTTTCACTGTGATATATTCTCCTACTTGCTTGCTGCTGCCTCGAAACTCGATTCTATGCTCTTATTTATTTATACTGCTGCGGCAACTGCTGCTGCTTTGGATTCGGATTGGGATTCGGATACGGATACGGCTCCTGCTCCTCCGCCCCTGCTCCTGCACATTTTCTTCAACTTCTACGTTGCCTTGTCGCCTCCTTCGTCGTTGCTATTTTATTTTATTTCTTCTTTGCTGTTTCTGTTTCGGTTTCCGTTTCCCTTCTGCTTCTTTTCTTTTCTTTACGTTTTCTTTTGGTAGTGAGTGTGGGTCTATTTTTTTTCTTCAGCTTTTTGCACACGCAGAGAATGAATTGAAAATTGAGAAACGACCGAGAGGCAATTGATTTTTTTGACTTTTCACACCCAACTTGCAGCGCCCGAACCCGCCAGCGTAGCGCACTTTTGTTGCCAATCGCTTGCGAAGGTCTTAAATAAATTGTTAAGCTTCTGCCTGGTTTTTTTCACAACGAACTTGTCACGCGAAAAATCCAAAAATTCGACTTCTCATCGTCATAGAAAACTTTCGCCGTTTCGATAGGTCCCACGCAGGGTGACCGTTTATGGTATTTTTTACAATGTAAAAACCGCTCTAGCTGTCCATAAATGAACTATTTTGTTCAGAATTTTATTTAATTTTATCACTAGCATGGTGTCTAACTAAATAAAGTTAAATTTTTAACAAAATAATGCGTTTATGGCCAGCGAGAGCGTTTTTTACATTGTAAAAAATACCATAAACGGTCACGCTGGTCCCACGTCCCACGGTTGCAACCGATACCAAATACGATGGATTTGAATAGCGACTAGAATTTATTTGTATTTACCAGGTGACTACGTTTTACAACTGTCAACCGAGTGCTAAGCAGGCCAGCAAATCGTTTTTTACATTAATTCTCATTAAAATTAACAATTCTAATTCCAAGAAGTATGCATATGCAGGCCAAAAATACCGCACAAGTACATCGCTTCTCCTCAGGAATACCGAAAAATATACCGACTTCCAGCGAAGTGGCAGCTCTGCAGCGTGCGAGAACATAATATTGCTAAGCAAATTCCTGCCCCCCCTCTCTCCCCCCTCTGCCCACAAACTGAGTGCATAATTATGTTTTGCAACCCGCACTTACCACTTGCAGTGAGAGAAGTCCCGCGTGCAACCACCTCCAGTCACTGTTGCAGTGCAGCTGCAGCGTCGCGGAAGCAAAACCACTTGTTAAAGCAGAACGAAACGAACAAATGAAACACCAAGCGTTCCCCTGAAAACCAACTTTTTCGCGCAACTAAACGGACTAGCTCGACAATATTCGCGGACAATTAAGCACTTTTTAAACGTTTTTTCCACTCGTTTTTTATCCAGCAAAAAGCAACACACGCAAAATATTCGCGCTCACAACTAGTTTGCAAAGGTTGAGCTGTCAAAACATCGATGGTCTTTTCCTGATATCGATAGATCGGCGCTGGCACAATCGATAATCTTAAACTATCGTAACTGCAGGAAAAAATTCATTTTTAAAACATTTTAAAGCTATAATTCTTCACTTTCTGCATTTTGCTGTCTTCCTTAAAATTGTTTTTATATAAATACCTGTAAATGTTGTATTATTAAGTTATTACTATTAGCGCGATAGTATCGATATTTTTATATCAAACGTAGAGCAATGGAAATTTGGGAGTACTTCAAGAGAGATGTGAAAAATATATCAAAATATCGAAAAACAATTTTAAAAATGTAAATATTTATGCTATTTTCATGTCTGTATATTATTAAAATTCTTTAGTTTTTATTTATAAAATAGCCAAAGAATGTAACATCTCTAATTTCGCCAAGTCTTAAAATTGTTATAAAAATGGTGAAAGGTACACACTGCACTTTGCGCGCGATTTTTAAATTATTATTAAAACTAATTCTGCATTGGCACATTTTCAAGTAGGTAAAAAAGATAATTTTGGTGTATACTTCTGTTGTTTTTTTTTTTTCAGTTGAATTAACGTAACGTAAATAATTATTTATTTTAAAACCTACATTTGTTAGCTTTAGGAAATGTAAAGAATGTTTGTGTTAACTTAATCAAAATAACGAAAGAAATATGTGCAGAATAATTAAATTAAGAATTTTGGGTGGCTTTTAAGCATCCCCGATTTTTAAAACTATAATTTGCCTTTTGATAATTGCTCAGCCAGCATAATCCGAGAGGTCATAGAACTCAATTAATTACACACGATCCATTTTCGTCCCCATTATGCTAAGGCAGCGCCCACACACACGTTCGTTTATTTAAATTGAACATTTAATTTTATTTATAACATTGTTCTCAGTTAATGGTCTATTGCTTCCTCTGTCTTCATGTAAATGTTCTATATATCAAGAGAGTTTTTCAATTAAATCGGAACAAAGAACTTTTGCAAGTTGCTGTTAAAGGGTGTTGATGTTGTTATGGTGCTTAAGAATGAAATAGTTGTGAGAATTCACACCGCTTTTTGTTCGCTTCGTCCGCTTAGAAGCCGTGCACCTTGAGCTGGTCCGGCTTAGCAAGTCCCACCTTCGTCAACCATTGACAGATGTTCTCACGCTGATCGCCCTGGAGCTGGAGAACCTCACCATACTCTGGATGCTCGATTACAGTGCCATTGCATGCGAATTCCTGTGGGGAGTTTAAAAAATATTTTAATATTTAGCTTTCGTATTGTTAAAAAATTGCCGTGGTGGTATTATAAGAAGGAAATAATCTAATCTTACAAAAAAGGGTAACAACAGTTGCGGGCAGAATAATAGAGCGGCGATTTCTTCTTATACAGAAGTCACTACTTATTAAGGATTTCTTACTTTTTTTTATTACCTTAGGAATGCATTTGTAGTTTAATGGTTCTAAAATTATTATTTGTTATTTGCAAGATGGAAAAATCATTTAAATAAAAAACTTTCAGCGAAAGTTATTTAATTATATTAAGTTTTTATTTTATATCTTAAGACTATCAAATTTGATGGATTTCTAGTGGAAAGCTGTAACCGATAAACTTTCACCAAAATATGTTGACCTTTACGTTAAAAGATTTATTTTCAGAGAAAAGAGGAAAAATAAACCCTTACTAAAAAAATATAAGAATATATGTACATTTTTTAACATTATTAAGGACCGAGACAATTTAATGGATTATTTGCTTGACCGCAGTTGTAAGCGGAAAGTTTTGCACACTCACTACCCCACGACACTATTTTTATGGTTTACATTGTACATTACTATAGTTTACTATAGTTTACCTTCTTGCAGGAGCGGACTATCTTCTTCAAGTCATACTCCGCGGACAGGCCCTGGACAGTGGTTAGTGTCTTGCGACCGTTCCTCTGCTGGATTCTTATGTGCACTAGCCCGTCTTGAATATCATCATCATTGCCCTTGATTGCATCAGCAAAGGGGTCTGAAAGGAAGAAGGGCGAAACTCCATTGATTATTGGATCTGCATCCGATGTAACGTAATGTAATGGATGTAAAATGTAATCACACCCTTGCAGCGTGCTTTACTCTAGTGCGTGTGCATGGGTGTACACACACACCAGCGCAGAGGCGGGGGCCGCTGATGACGAACACGAGAGCAGCCATTTTTATGTACATGTGTACCTGGCTCGAAAAACTGCACTCGCAGCACTTACCACGAGTGTTTAAATTCTGGATGGACATACGACAATAAAAACAAACCACAGCCGAAAACAAAAACTTTTTGAAATGATCTGTTGTTATCTGAACTTTTAATTTAACGTTTTAAGTGAGTTTTCGGAAATGTGTTTGTCTGACAAGTCTAACACAGGGTTGTCACTAGGGTTGTTGGAAGTGTATCGATATATCGATATTCTAGAAGATGAAATAAATATCTTTATATTTATCCGCCGATATATAAACGATATTCATTAACTAATTTATTTGTATTTATTATAATTTTACCTATCCCATGCGGTTTTGGATGGCCAAAAGGAAAACCAACCTAGTATATGTGTTTTATGCCACAAATAACTAATCAACACAAGACAGAATGTCTCAAGAACACTGGACTTAGTTTGGTGTCAATAAAACTTAAAATACTTATTTTTCCTTATCGGATATATTTAGGAAGGTTCATTGCGTATTGAATTAATAAAATTAAAATGAATTTAATTAATATTCAAAATAATTGGCAGTTCACATTTTATTAGTGCACGCTGCCAACTCGGGTAACTATCGCTTGCGAGACCATGCAACCCTGTGTTTTTGGCGAAGCGCAGCCAAGTTCACGCTATGCCGGGCTGCCATATTTCTTTCCTGCTTGTCTTTCAACGAGAAAAGGTGGGCATTTAGCGTTTTGTCTTGATTTGGTTAAGTTAGAGCCTCCCCACAGCTTTCCAAGCGCACTGAAAGTGTTAAGAGCAATGACTGCACCACGTGTTGCAGTTAACTTGGCTGTAGGATCGCCGAACGGCGGAGGTAAATCTAGTTTTACCTACACGTGCAACGCAGCAGCGAAAATAGTGAATACAAGAAAAAAAATGTGTAACTTTAACAAGCTAAAACCATGCCGGAATTTGTTACTATAGTTTAATGAAAGATTCCTATGCTGAAATTGGTTACTAATTAATTGTTTCCTTGTGTTTTTTAATGCACCTTGGCTGCTGTTTTGGAATTTGGAATATTGATTTATAAGGTAAGAGCACATGCTGTAATTATTTGGCTGATTAAATCCTCTTTGTGATGAATGAATGAGCGGAAGAGTACTTTGAAGACTATATTCATCACCCAAGACTGAAGAAGCCAAAAAAAGCATTGATTCATCCAAAATAAAATCAAAACTAATTTCCTACCCCTTTTCTTTCTTTCATGTTACTCTGTTATTTTCCTGATAATCTGGTGTTTTTTCTAAAGGTAAGTTAATATGAACCAATTACCGGTTATAATTTTTTATTTCGTGATGAATGATTTGAGCGGAAGAGTACTTTGAAGACTATATTCATCACCCAAGACTGAAAATAGCCCATAAACTGCTCTAATTGCAACCAATAATGCCAAATCTAACCTTTTAATCTCTTCTTATTCCATGTTTCCTTCATTTTCTTTGGTTAACTCTGGATTTCTTTATAAAGGTAAGCTTATACAGTCACTTAAAGTACTTCAGTTTTGTTTAAATGATGAATGATTTGAGCGGAAGAGTTCTTTGAAGACTATATTCATCACCCAAGACTGAAATGCCTCTTAAAGCAATGAAATATTTGCGGTACTTCTAAATTCTTACTAATGTACTGGTTTTTCCTTGCAGACGTGAGATGGCAACCTCTTCGCACCTAAATTGGTTGATCATTCGCAACAACAACGCCTTCTTGTTGAAGAAGCGCGATGTTAAGAAGCCCTTCAGCACAGTAAGTAAATATAATTATCTATTTTAATTAGCTTTAAGAGCGTCCAATGATGTTTCCAACTTTATACTTTCACAATGATATTTGAATACAACATGATAGTAACTTTAATCTGACACAAAGTTGGCTGCATCACTGCCTTTTCTTCCCTTAAAAGAGCAATTAACTCATAGTACCTTTTTATCCGTTTCTAGGAGCCAAACAACTTGGCCAGCGTGAGCTCGTACCGCTACAGCGGCATCGTGCACAAGAAGACCCTGGGAGTCGTGCCCGCCGCCGACAAGAAGGGCTTCACCGCTGTGCTGAAGAAGGGCAAGTATGCCCAGCGTCCTGCCAAGAACACGGTGCGCGTTGACTTCAAGGCCGGTCCCCGCCGTTCCCTGAAAAAGCTGAAGAACCTGCTCATCGGCTCCAAATACCGCAAGGACCTGACCCAGGTAAATATTGCTTAAATCTTAATTTCGAGTCTTTTGTTATGATGATTTTTTTTATTATGCTACACAACCAAGATCGCAGAATGATCCGTGTTGATAAAACTATCTGAGGTTTCTATCCTTGATAGAGATGTTAACTATCTTAGTGGCACCATCTAATGAGTTGTCTTCTTGCTTTTACAGGCTGCTCTCCGTCGTGCGTCCGCTGTCCTGCGCTCCCAGAAGCCCGCCCCCGTCAAGGGCAAGAAGGCTGAGCTGGCTAAGGGAAAGAAGCCCGAATAAAATGTGTACCAGATGGGATCATGCGGAGCTGTTTTCTACTCGAGAATAAAGAAAAAATGTTAAAAACACCCTAATATTTAAAGCTACTGTGTTGACTTGTGTGGGGTACAGATTTGGGGAATGTGGAGCATACTTTGAGGTGTTTTATATGCAGAAAAATATATAAACCTTTCCTACTGCTTGGAGGTTATTGACTTGCCCAGCTGGCCTTGATTAATTACTTAATTTTTATACCCTTGCAGAGGGTATTATAATTTTGCCATGCTATTTCCTATTTGAGGAATTTTAAGAGCCTTGGTATTCTATTTTTAAGGACTGATTGATATATCCATGGATATTAACCACATGACCTCAATTGTTTCAGCTTTTATCGCCAAAACTACTTGAAAGTCAATTAGAGATTAGATTGCATTTTGGGTTCTAGCATATTTAAGTCAAACATACACCACTTTGATTCAAAGAATGAGTAATAGATTGCTATCAATTTTTATTTGTTTCTACTTTAAAATATGGTTGTTTTATTGAACTACAGTTGCTGGGGGCTTGGAGGACGTTACACAAAGATAGAGACCATGGAATTGCATTGAAATCTTATCCAGGACAATTAAAGATCTTGTCAAGTCGTTAATAGCTAAAACGTCTACACATTAATATTAAATGCGCATATTGAGCTGGGCTGCTCCTTTTCCTCCTGCTCCCTCAGTAGAAGTACTCATACTTCTGGGCATGATGCAGCATCACCTCCATCGACTTCTTGCCCTGCAGCACACCGTTCCGCTCCATATAGTTCCAAATGGAGCCCATGAACACACAAAACAGGATGACGCCAAAGACTATGAACTTGAGCAGCAGGAAGATGGTGCGCATGCCCACCGGGGCCGTGAACTCAACCAAAAGAACGAGGAGGACAAACAGGAAGGTGGCGGCACTGTAGTAGAGTATCCGATCGGTGTTTAGCTGGAGCAATGAGGCGTCGCACAGGGCCAGGGCCTCGTGGAGAGCGGCCGTCCGGGCAGCCGGCAGCGACTGTACAGAAGTGGAGCTGCCATTGCACTGAACCTCTGGCCGAGGGGTCTCCTGGTCCTGCTCACCCTGAGCATCGCCTGCACCCAATTCGCGCACGGAACAGGTTTCCGCGTCCTCCACCTGGCAGTTCACCTCGATGGTGGCCACTGCTGGAGATTCTGAAGTGGTTCTAGCCTCTGTTGTGGTTGTTGGTCGGGATAATCTCAGTTTGGCCAGCACCGCCTCGTGATCCGAAAAACTAAACTTCTGGCCGGGCACACGTTCCGGAAAGGGGAGCTTGTACTCCGCGATCTCGGCGTTCACATGGTCCCCGCCGCGCACAAAGATGTGATCGATGCGAATGCCCTGGGGATTCTTTGCCAGAGCTCGGGGCGACGTGTACGAGTTGTGCTCGCACTCATTCGTCCGGAAGGAGTCCGAGGCGCAGCTATCGAGCATCTTGGAGGTGTAGAGCAGCACCTTGTACGATATATCCTGCGGCTGGGCGTTGAGATCGCCGGCGAGGATCTGCAGCACCGAATTGCCCCTAGTGGCCTCGATAAATTGAGCAGTGTCGAAGGCCTGGATCACCCGGTGCGTCTTGTACTCGTCGTTGGCGTTGTCGTACTCCGCATGCAGGTGGGCATTGTACAGGTGCACCATCTGTCCGTTGATTAGGATGCGGCACAGGCCGACTCCCTTGCCGCCGAACCAATCGGCGTGCTGGATGCGATGGAAGTAGCCGTTGACGGACCACGCATGGAACAGCGTGCCCAGTATAGGGTACTTGGAGAGCACCAGCAGGCCGGCGCCCATTACGCCGCTGTGAAAGTAGTGCGTATGTGGCAGCACAGCCTCCGTACCCTTCTGCAGCCGCTCGCTGTCCTGCTGCGTCCACACCTCCTGCAGGGACACGATGTCATACTTTCCGCTGGCCAACTCCTTGCAAATAGCATCAATGCGGGGTCCACGGTCGCTCGACACGTACGGAATGCCCCTGAAAATCACGAATATAGTTATTATCTCCAGAGATGCAAGGTCAATGCATGGCTGTCTGGCTTGCACAAAGGAAGCCGTAGAAGGCGATGCTCCAAACGCTCACCAAATGTTCAGGGTCAGAATGTTCAGCTCCAGCAACAGCATTTCGTCGGCCGTTTTTCACCTGAGCATGCTTACAATCCAATCCAAATCGAGCGCGGGGAGCGGCGATAAGATATTCTTTATAATTTTGTTGTTAAGATATAGCTAGACAGTGTTGCCAGATGAAAATTAAGCTTTCTCCCTAAAAAATCTCAAAGAGTCGATATTTCCCCCTACACAATCCAGTCTTTCCCCTAAATTTAAAAAAACTGTTATTTTCAAATATTTAAAAGAAGAAATATCTCATTATGACGTGGGAATGTTGCAAAGCGATAAAACATTTAAATCAATCAGTTCAGAAAAAAAAACGCAAAACTTCCCTCCTAAAACGTCAAAAAACCCCTAAAACCCCTGGAAAGCCCCTGATCTGGGAACACTGCTACTCGAGGTGGGAAAATGTCGATTGGCACATCGATATATCGTTGGAGTTCGATTACATAACATATCGATCTATCAACTTTCGATTTTGATTGAAACCGTTTTTCCAGTTGGAAATTTTCGAACTGCTTACTTAGCAAATTATTGCACTACTTATTAAATTATTATTAAAAAAAATATATAAAGTTTTTATTAAAAAAGTTGTTGATCCGAATTGGTCTCGGGAACGTCACCATTCAATTTGTTTTGGTATTTTAATTGCAGTATTTCTTAACGGTCTGGTCACGGTCCCTCTATTGCCGCATCATGTTTGACAAGCTAAATTCAGAGTAATAAACATTTGAAAAAAACACAGTTAAAGCAACAATAAAGCGGGGGCGCTATGGTTTTTGAAAGGCAAACATGATGCTCCAGCTGCTTTTATTTTGCCTGCTGCTCTTCATCCTCCTTTATTGGTGAGTAGAGGCTCCCAATTTCTGGTCTAGTTCTCGTCGGGCAAACATAAAAACATAATTGAATCACTCTCTGCTCCGTTTTAGGGTCTTGCCCACGGGCATTAGCTGGTATCTGATCAAGCGGTTTCGGGTCAAAGTTCGGATTGGACGCATCTCGCTCCCGTATCTGTCCCTGAAGAATGTGCACATCAGCAAGAGCGGATTCTCGGTGGTAGGCGTAGCCCCTCATAGTTATTAATAAATTCCTATAGAGATAAAGTTCCCTTCGCACAGCAAATCGAGGAGGTGTGCCTGCGCAGCAGCTTCTTCACCACCGAGGTGACCAAGCTGCTCTCCATCTACATCCGTGACATCCGGGTTAACAAGGACATACGCAGCTGGCAGGAGGATGACGCTGACGACGACCTGCTCCAGCAGCGACAGCCGAGGCCTGTGTCCAAGGAGGCAAAGGGTGTGCCGGACTTCCGGCAGACCAAGGTGCCGGCCAGCATCATCACCTTTGCCCAGTTCATGGCCGTGCATGTGAACAACATATCGGTGGTGTTGATGAACAATGACTTTGATCCCGGCTGGTTCCTGCATGCCACGGCCAAGGAGCTGCATCTGGATGGCAGCATCGTGCAGAATGCCCGCGTCCTGCTGGTGAATGCGGCCCTGAGCGAGGCTCAGGCCAAGATGCTGAGGCACTGCAGCTCCCGACGCCAGTCGCTGGAGAATCTAAACAAGATACGCCCCTGTCTGGGCGAGGTTAGCTTCGATGTGACCCTAGATGCCTCGCTCTTTGCCCAGGGACCGCTGTCGATGGATGTGAGTAGCTTCTTAATGGTCCTTAAGCTGTTTTCATGGCAAATTTCCCTTTTCAGACCCTTAGTCTGGTCATCAACAATGCCAAATCCGTCATCCATGGCGGACTGTACGAGTTCCTTAGCGAGGCCAAGCGAAGGACAACGTCGACGGCGGGTCAGCAGGCCAGGCGGACGCCTCAGGCCTTGGCGACGCCCAAGAGCAGCTACGACAATGACAACTACGAGAAGCTGGCACCGATTATACCAAAGAACTTTAATTTTAGCATCAAGGCGGCCACCTTTTCCGCCGTCAAGGAGAACTCGCAGAACGATTTTAGTGCCAAGCTGCAGTTGTTTCATGTAAGGATTCATCTTGCACCCTTAATGGATTCTTTTTTTAAAGGTTTTAACTTGATTCACAGATCACGGGCAAGTTCAACTCGAAGGTCACAGATGAAAAGACTCTGCTGCCTTCCATGCTGGCCAAGTTGGTCTTCCAGCATTTGGACATAGACACCAAGTACGAGAAGCTGCTGTTTGTGGAACAATTTACCATAGATTCGGTGGTAAGGAGAGCCTCCTTCTAAGACTTTAACCATGCTTAGATCTCCCTAATTTCCAGTTGGAGAAGGACATCTTCAACCTCTATGTGAAGCTCAAGACATTCCAAATAATCTACAACCACAGCGAAATCTATGACTTTGTCAACAACAATTTCCTCGCCCGCCAGCGCTCGAGTGGCGGCTCTCTGCAGCTGATGCACAAGCAGAAATCCCTGCCAGATCATCTCTGCCAGGACGCGGCGCCCGAGGACTGCCTGAAGGCAAAGAACCGCCGCGAAGGCGGCATTCTGGAGTGGATCATGCAGCGCATTGTGGTCAAGGGCTGTGCGGAGCTGTTCAATGTCTCCCTGTTAATGCAACTGGAGGACGAGAACATAGCCATGAGTGTCAGCCACACGCGGTTTCTGCTGGAGCAGATCGAGGAGAAGCGAAGCTCGCGGTACGACAACAAGTTCCTCAACCTGCTGCTGAACCAGCGGCAGTGGAGCATGGAGCTGATGGTGGAGACGCTGTGGTCCAATCTGGGCAACTCCATCAACGACACCAACAACCTGAAGAAGACCCACTCGCCGGGATCGCCCTTCTTCCTGGGCGTGAGCCTGGTCAAGCTGTGCTCGTACGCAAACACCACAAAGCTGGACATTTCGGTGCACACTTTCCGCACGGAGTACAGCATGCAGCTGGCGGAGTTCGTGGTCAAGTCAATGGAGTGCCTGAGGCAGTACCGAGGCCTAGAGCCAAAGAGACTCGGCTCCGGACAGGGTCAGAAGGCCAGGCAAAGCGCCGTATCCGATCAGCCTTCGTCCTCATCCTCATCTACCTCGCTTCGCGTGTCCGTCAAGATCAAGGACATTACGGCCTACTTTGTGAACCACCACAACGCCTACATGCTGCTCAGCTTCTCCGAGCTCTACCTGTCGCGGGCCCAGCACGTGGCCACGCTGAAGCTGGAGGAGTTCCAGATGGCCATCATGCGCTCGATGAAGGCCTCGTCGCTGTGCCTCACCGACTTCGCGGACGTGTTTGCCTCCTGCAAGACGATCCGGCTAGAGCACGAGCAGGTGGAGGGCACCCTGGGCAAGCTGTCCATCTACATACCCTGCAACACGGACGCCACCTGGAACTCCAACCTGCACATGCACCTGCTCACCCTGGTGCGGGATATGCTTGATCTGAAGAGGGAGGTGGCGCTGCCAGCATCGCCGACCAAGAAAGCAGCTCCCCGGGGCGGCTTGGTCGTGGAATTGTCCGCGGAGCGGAGCACCATTTTTGAGATCAAGCTCTCCGACCGCCACTCCGTGCAGATCTTTGTGGAGAGCCTTTTCTTCAGCCACAAGGAGCGAAACATGATCTACGCGGAGAACGTGTTCGTCAAGATCGACGATCAGCACATCTTCACGGTGAAGGAGCTGGACATGCAGTCGGTGCCGCGCCTGGAGGTGCTCACCCACGAGCGCCTCAACTTCCCCGGCTTCCAGCTGCCCTCCAACAGGGTGTGGGTCACCACGATTGGCTCCTTCAAGGCCATATTCCCCTACGACCACGACTTCTACAACGCCATCAACAGCGAGTGCGTCAGCCACTTCAAGTGGCTCAAGCTGGTGCACAACTACAAGAAGAAGCCCTTCACGGTGGACTCTCCCCTGCCCTGCGATCTGGTCATCAAGATCAAGGAGTTCCTGCTCGAGATCAGCGACGATCCCTTCGAGGTGAAGCTGCGCGACAACTACGTCCTGCTCGTGGACGAGTACCTGGAGAGCCTGAAGCGCAAGGCGCTGTTTGACAAGAAGATCGCTGAGCTGTGCGCGGAGCGTCTCCTGCTGCCCGCCGGCACCATCGAGAGCCTGTACGCCAACCTGGTGAAGAAGAACTCGGAGATCTACATCCAGCGCTCGAAGAAGATACGCGAGAGCGGCCCCGTGCGCACCCGCCTCCTGGCCTGGATCATGACGGACGTGGAGATCATGGCCATGGCGGACACCTCCATTCACGGCTATGACAATGTGACGCGCATGATGCGGGAGATCGACCACGAAAGCCCCTGGCCGGAGGAGGGCCTAGAGTTCACCACGCTCTGGTGTCGCGGCGTCAACATCAGCTGCTCCGAGTGGAAGTTCATGCTGAGGTGAGTTTGGTATCCTTTATCCGCTTTTATTATATGTTTTCTTTGCTTTTCCAGGGACTTTCCGCAGCCCATGTTCTATGTGAAAAGCATGCGGCTCTATGGCAACCTCTGTGGCGCCGAGCAGATGGGCTCCAAGCGGGCCAAGCGCGACGTCTTCATCGAGGTGGGCGAGCCCTTCGGCACCGATGTGATCCAACGCAGCATGCCCTCGCTGAAGTTCTACCACGACTTTGACTGCGAACTGGAGAGCTGCAGCTATGCCTTCGGCGCCTGCTGGGAGCCCGTGATGGCTCAGTGCAACCTGAGCTTCGAGAAGATCTCGGCTCCGTCCAAGGATCCCTCTCCGCCTTTGCCCTTCTGGGACAAGCTGCGCCTGCTGCTCCATGGAAGGTTAACCCTGATAGCCAAGCAATTCACCATTTTGCTGCATGCCTCCCTCGATCCCTACAACACCACGGAGGAAATGGAGCTGACGTGGAACAACTGCGGCATTGTGCTCACGAATGCCAAGATTATGTTCAAGGGGGAACTGAATGTGAGCAAGGGGAAAGCTATAAAGGATTATTTGTGATAATTAAGGGTTTCTTCCTTCCAGGTCACCGTGCGAACTGCTTCCCGCTACGACGATTGTCGCCTGCTCCACTTCCCCAACCTCAAGCTGACGGTGAAGCTGAACTGGGTGTGCCTGGCCAATCCCAACGATCACCACGCCGTCATGCCCTGTGCCCCCAACAAGCTGCCCGAGTACTCCAGCAACCAGGTGCACGACTCGTTCAGGGCCTTCCGCTCGCTGAACCTTAACATTTGGATATCGTTCGAGACGAAGCCCAAGGCGGGCGAGGACCTGGAGGTGGACATACCCAGCCTGGTGCTGTACGGCAGCACCTTGCGCTGGTTCGAGAGCCTGCAGCTGATCCTGTCGGGCGTGACGAGGCCCACGCGTCGCGGGCCGGTCTTTAACAACGTCCGACCGCGCAAGAAGCCGCTCAGCAGGCACTACAAGAAGGCCAACCTGCAGATGTGCCTGCACAAGTTCCAGGTGCTCTACTGGATGTCGCATGCCCTGCAGAAGGGCTTCCAGCTGAACGGGCGGCGTGTGTCCTTCAGCTCCGAGCACTCGCTGTCCCTCAATCCCATCGAGGACGGCCTTATCCACCGGCCGAAGGCGGACTGGTCCACGATCTACATGAACTGCGAGCTCAACGATGCCGAGATCTGGCTGAAGAGCATTGTCACCGAGAAGATGGACAGCAGCTCCGAGAACCTGGCAGCCAGTGCCGCCGCCGATGCCTTCAAGATCGTCCGCTTCTACTTTCTGAGCGTGGCCAAGGTATCCTACGGACGTGAGGCTCTGATACCTGCAGCGGCAGCCACCACGGAGGAGGAGGTCAAGGCCAAGTCGACCACGCCCACGCATAAGCTGGTGGTGTACGACCTGAAGGGGGCCTGGACCAAGAGCAACCGGGATGTGGCCTTTGCCTTGTTCGATTCCTTCATGAAATCGCAGAAGCTGAAGAACAACCTGTCCACGGAGGCGGTGAAGAGCTACCGCAAGGAGGGCGCCGGCAACTCGGCGGTGCTGAAGCACAAGCGCAGCGACAGCACCATTACCCTGTCCAGCGCGAGCAACGAGGGCTTGCCAAGTGAGTGTAAAGATTTCAAGCTAAAAATATATATAACCTCCTCCCTTTCCCAGTTGCCAATGCCAATGCCTCCCTGAAGAAGGCCCCCGCCCAGATCCATGCCACGGCCATGCTGCAGCAGCTCATCGCCGAGGCGGACCACAAGTTCAACGTGTACAGCGACGACCACAGCACTCAGTCGCGGGAGCTGCAGCTTCAGGGGCTGCAGGCCTGCTCCGCCCAGGACATTATCCACGAGAACTGGT
This sequence comes from Drosophila auraria, assembly GCA_008042615.1. Taxonomy (NCBI): domain Eukaryota; kingdom Metazoa; phylum Arthropoda; class Insecta; order Diptera; family Drosophilidae; genus Drosophila; species Drosophila auraria. Next base: position 54,771 of record VNJW01015127.1, on the reverse strand, counting down.
CCATCAGCCTGGTCAACTCGCAGGTGCTGCTCAAGGGCTGCGAGACGTCCGGCTACGTGATCATCAGTGCCGCCAAGGCGGAGATCCTGCAGCGCGAGCATCGCCCCGTCTGGCGCGAGCGCTCGCTCATCTCGAAGACCACCTGGAAGGGGCTGCTGGAGTGCATGCAGTACTACGCCACCGTGAGCGCCGGCGACAACAACTCGCTGCTGGAGAAGGAGATCATGTGGCTGACGGTGGACAACATCCAGGACAAGGACGAGACGGTGATCAACAATCTGCCGGAGGACATCTCCCACCTGGTGGGCAGCGGACGCAGTGTGGGCGGCGTCGTCTCGGAGACGGTGGGCGCCTTCCTCAGCGACAACTCGGGCGAGGCCCAGCCCGTCCAGCTGCAGCGCATCGTGTCCAAGTGCAAGTGCGAGTTCTTCTACGTGAGCTACGGCGACGCCATCGATCCGAACCACATCACCGAGGTGCCGCCGCCGCCCTCCGAGGAGCTGCTGTCGCCGTGGGAGAAGCAGGACGATCCCGTCGATGCCTTCACGCTGATGCACCACGACCTGGACGTCTGCACCAACTCGCTGCAGTACGCCATGATCCTGGACATCGTGAACAACCTGCTGCTATACGTGGAGCCGCAGCGCAAGCAGGCGGCGGAGAAGCTCACGCGCATGCGCTTCCAGCTGCAGCTGCACTCCACGGAGGACCAGAAGCGACCCATCCAGCAGAAGCAGACGGTGATCCGCAGCCTGCTGATGAAGATCCGCTCGCTGGAGAAGGACATACACATGATCAGCAAGGAGCGCGTGGAGGAGGGCGACACCCTGGAGCTGCGCGCGGAGTACGAGCACGTCCAGCAGATGATCCGCGAGAGCAAGGAGGAGCTGAACACGTACAGCGAGGACCTGGACATGATGCTGCTGTGCTACAAGGAGACGCAGCTGTCGCAGCTCAGCAAAATCTTGAATGTCCGGTCCGATGAGTCGGTGACCATGGTGCGGACCAACGAGATCTGCTTCAAGCGCGCCCAGTGGCGGCTCACGGAGACGGACGGCCAGATCGGCATAGCCGATCTCGTCCTGAGCGCCTTTCTCTACACGAAGAAGTCCAAGAGCGACGATTCCGTGGAGCATCTCCTAGAGCTGGGCAACATACGCATGGAGAACCTGCTGCCGCGCGAGATCTATCGCGACGTGCTGCTGGCCACGGAGATACAGAAGGACATGCCCGTGGACACGCACAAGCGGGTGCTGCGCATCTTCTGCCGCGAGAAGGCGCCCGTGGGAGGGATCTCCGTGAAGGAGCACTTCGAGATCAACGTGGCGCCCATCACCATAGCCATCACCAAGAAGTTCTACAGCACCATGCTCAAGTTCTGCTTCCCGGACCGCGACGCCTCCGAGACGGAGGTCAGCGACGAGCTGGACGACAATGCCTCCACCAGCTCGGCGTCCACAACGAATTTACAGGCGGTCAAGCCCTCTGCCTCGTCGTCCTCATCCTCGACCAAGCGCTCGGGCAAGTCCAAGAAGGGCGCCAAGGACTCGGAGTTCTATGTGAAGATCGAGAAGGACGACGTGGAGAAGATGAAGGAGCGCGCCGAGAAGAACAAGCTCTTCATCTACATCAAGATACCCGAGGTGCCCGTGCGCGTCAGCTACAAGGGCAACAAGGAGAAGAATCTGGAGGACATCACGGACTACTCCCTAGTCATACCCACGCTGGAGTACCACAATGTGACCTGGACCTGGCTGGATCTGCTGCTGGCCATGAAATCGGTGAGCCGGCGGGTGATATTCTCGCAGGCCATCAAGCAGAAGCTACATATCCATCAGCGGCAGCCCATTCTCTCCGCTGGCGAGCGGGCCACGCCCCAGGAGGCCGAGGACAAGGCGGTGATGCTGTTTGGCAATCGATTGCTGGTGAGGATTCCTTATTTTACAAGGGTTTTAGGCCTTTATTAAAGGGTTTTCTTTGCTTCTAGAACGAAAACAAGAACCAGCGGAAGGGCGGCGTCTTCAAGTTCTCCTCGAGTGGCAAGTGATTGGGTTACGAGTCGGGAATATTAAAGGAAACTTGTGTATATGCTTTATATATATATTTATTATTACTGTACGTTCAAGGGATGTACGAAAATACAATGTGCAACTTGCTGTGCTGACCAGGACTGCTTAACAAGAATCATCTTGGCCCGTTTAACAAATACAATTTACACAATTCAATCACACACTCAAGTATTATGCTATTGTAACTCTCTAGATATAATAATAATATATGTTTCGTTTGTTATTAGCAATAAAGAAGGGCATGGAGCAGGCGTAGTTTAATTTTTACACACCCACACCCGCCCCGAGTTGTTGATATTATTTATTGTAAACTTTAAAACACTTAAGCTTAGGCATCGGCATTGTGCCGATGTTGCTTCAGAGGTGGCTGTAAGGGATTAAAGAACATTTAGTTGGCATTAAGTAGGTTCCTAGGGTCAGTAGGGCTTACTCACCAGCACAAAGACTCGCTTGGGCAGCGCCCGCTGCACCAGCTCATCGAGCAAGGCATTCTGGCTATCGTTCTTCTGCGGATCCGCCTTCGTGTTGTACTCCAGGCTCAGCACGGGCAGCTCCTGCCAGCCCACTTGCAAGGGGTAGAGGTTGTAGACCAGCTCCTTCTCCTCGTAGGCCATGATAGAGATGTCCAGCTGGGGATTTAAAGGCGTAAGTTCCCTACTTAAGAAAGAAATCAGGACTACGCACCTGCTTGTGACCGGAACATATGAAGTTATCCGTCTTGCTGATGCTCAGGTTGGCTATCAGGTGGAGCACATGCGTGGTGGGGTTCTTGAGAACCACCTTGAAGGCCATGGGCATCTTCACGAACATCTTCTCCTCGATGGTGCAGTAGATGTTCAGCGGCGGCTCCGCTATGTCCATGCCGCTGATCACAAACTTGGACTCGTTCTCCTCCTTGCCGTTGGCCCGTCGCCAGCGGATGCAGAAGACCCCGAAAATGGGCACAGCCGATGCTCGCTCCGGCTCCAGCGTGTACACGCCCTTGATGAAGCCGCGACAGTGCCCCGTGCCCTGGACAGCCTCCAGGGCCTTGTTGTACACCAGGCGAGTGGTCTTGAGGTTCTCCTGGGCCGGGCCCGACGCCTCGCTGGCTTCGTTGGCCTCCTCCGAGTGGAGGGAGCTAGTCATGACGCCCGCATTGGCCACCTGCAGGGCATTGGACACCGCCGAGTTGCTATTGATGATGGTCATCGTGGTGGGTATCTTGGCCACGAGGCTCTTGCTCATGTAGGCACTGATGCCGGCTGGCGGCGTCGGGGTGGGAGCGACAGAGCTCTCCTCGCTGGCTGACGGCAGCTTTGGGACGGGCCTAATGAACTTGCTGGCCACCGGCTTGCCCTCCAGCTTGCCCCGGTGGTCCAGATCCCGGGCCGTGGTCCAGTCCCGCAGAGCGGCGTTCGTGCGGAGCACTATCACGCTCTCCAGCTGCTCGCCGGCGCTGTACTTGTTGGTGTATTTCTTTCGCTTAAAGCTGTAGTTGGATTGCACTAAGTTGTGATCCTGCAGGGGGAAGGAGAACCACCATTAGAAGCTCCACTAGATCTCTAATAGAATCCCCTCCACTTACACATATAAAGAAGCTGTCCAGTATCTCCACGTCGTCCAGGGCCACCACTTCCGTGTTGGCCCGCAGCAGGAAGTTCTCGCCGCGATACAGCTGGCCCAGCGGCTTCCTGTCCAGCGTGTAGAAGCGGGCGGCGAACTTGAAGTCCCCGTAGCATCGCACCGTCAGCACATCCTCCCGTGACTTCCGCAGCCGCGTCTCGTCCAGGTACTCGATCTGCACGGGCGAGATCGCCGCCAGACTGTTGCTGGGCACGCTCTTCACCTCGTGATCGGGCGTGGACTCGGCCGAGCTGTTCGGTGCCGTGCTGAGCCGGGCTGCAGCTCCACCACCAGAGCCAGAGCCTCCACCAGGACCACGATCCACATCTAGGGTGTAGCTGAGCCGCTGCTGCAGCTTGATTTCCGTCTCCGCCAGGCTGAAGATGTAAAAGGTGGCCGTATTGCTGCCTTGGGCGGACAGTTCGCCCACATCTATCTGGATCTGGGCATGGAGCTTCTGGCGACCCGGCGAGATGTCCGTGGTGAGGAAAACTGAAAGAGATAGGGGAAGGGTTTCTTATTGATTGAAGAATTGTATTAAATTAAGATAGAAGCTCTTTATACCCGGTACCCATAGGGTACAAGGGTATTATAAGTTAGTGCCAACTGAGAATTTATGTAACAGGCAGAAGGAGTCATCTCCGACCTTATAAAGTATATATATTCTTGATCAGCGTCACCAGCCGAGTCGATCTAGCCATATCCGTCTGTTCGTCTGTCCGTTGCTACGTAAACTAGTATATCAGGTTTTGAGTTTTTATACCCTAGCAATAATTGTCTTTGTTGGGTGTTGCTCAACATGTTCCTAGCAACATTTGTCGCTTTTGAGAGTTGCCCAACATGTTCCTAGCAACATTTGTCTCTTTTGAGTGTTGCCCAACATGTTCCTAGCAATATTTGTCTTCATTTGTCAACATTTCCTTTTTTCCATGTTCATGTGCTGTTAAATTTCACCCACAATGCTTTGGGTACCGGGTATCTTACAGTCGGTCACATTCGACCGTAGCTTTCCCACTTGTTTTTATCTAACTTGAGTCTCTGAGAAGTTGTTTTTGTCCTCCTTTCTTATCTTAGGAATAGACATACATATCTCTTACTCAAAACCCAAAGCAAACATTACCGTTCTGCGAGTGGGAACAGTGAGGCCTCACTTCCTCGTAGCCCCCAGCAGCAAGTTCATTGTCGTGTGTAAACAGGCGGCGCAGGTGTTTCTCTGTTTCTGTAACTAACTGCTCATTGGGTAAGGTCAGTGCCGCTCTATAAATGATTCAGTTACTAGAGGTCTCAGCTCCAGTTCAGAAGAGTCAAGAGATCGAGATGCAAGCCGCCCTGCTGCCGCTGACGATGATGTGGCTGCTCTGGTTGCCAGAGATCGCGGCGGTTGAGTGGCAAGAGCAGCCGGAGTTACTCCGTAATCCGCGCGTGATTGGCGGCCATCCCAGCGAGGTGCGCAACCAGCCGCACATGGTCAATATCCGGCGGCGTGGCAACTTCGAGTGCGGCGGCTCCCTCATAACGCCGCACTGCGTCCTCACCGCCGCCCACTGCCTGAAGGAGGGGCCGCCCTCGGATTTCGTGGTCCGCGGCGGCGTCACCTATCTGAGCGACATGCGCAACGCTCGCTACGTCCGGAAGGTACTCCTGCCGGCCGCCTACAGTCGCTCGACCTTGGACCACGATGTGGCCATTCTGCAGCTCCAGCAGCCGCTCCAGGCTTCCATAGCCCGACCCATAGGCTTGGCTCTGAACTCACCGCGTCCGGGCTCGTTTGTGAGGGTCTCCGGCTGGGGCTTGACCGACGACAGCGCCACGACGCTGCCCAATCAGCTGCACAGCGTCCATGTAAAGGTGCTGCCGCAGCGCGAGTGCCGGGACCTGTATCGTGGCTACCGGAACATCACCGCCACCATGTTCTGCGCCTCGGTGCCGGGCCTGAAGGATGCCTGTGCCGCCGACTCGGGCGGACCGGTGGTCAACTCCAGTGGCTTCCTGGTGGGAGTGGTTTCCTGGGGCCGGGCTCATCGCTGTGCGGCGGCGGACAGTCCCGGTGTTTACACCGACGTGAGTTACCTCTCCGACTGGATAGTCGACAACATCCGCAGGCACTGCTAACCCTGATCGTTGACGTCACTTGGAGCTGAAGGTGGAGCAAGCGCCGAGGCACTGCCTCCCATTGTGACCCGCGCGAGCTGTTTGCTCAGCTGGTTTGCTCCGCATTTCGGCGAATATCCGGCCATAAAAGCCGGGGCAAGGTCACCAGCGCCACAGTTCACAGCAAGATGCTCTGGCGCTGGGATTATCTGATATTGGGCATGCTGCTCCTGGCCGAGCTCGCCCAACTGGGCGAGGCGGTGGCGAATAACAACAGGCTCCGGCGGAACAGGCGACTGAGGAGCGCCAACAGACGCCAGGTGGCGGCCAGAAGGACCAACCAGGTGGCTGCCAGGAACAGGAGGGCCAACCGAACGGGGGCCGGCGTCAAGAAGCTCAATCAGCGGAAGAAGGCCACCACTGCCAGCAAGAACTCGGCCAAGATCCAGTCCAGGATTGTGGGCGGAAGCACCACCACCATCTCGACGGCCCAGCACTTGATGCAGGTGCGACGCGGATCGAATCTCTGCGGCGGCTCTCTCATCGCCGAGCGCTGGGTCCTCACCGCCGCCCATTGCGTCAGGGGATACCCCGCCTCCGCCTTCGCGGTGCGCGGTGGGACCACCACCCTCGACGGCAGCGATGGCACCGTTCGCTCCGTGGACTCAGTGCACGTCGCGCCCAGGTTCACCACCACCAGGATGAACATGGATGCGGCTCTGCTCAAGCTGAATCAGTCCATGACGGGCACCAATATAGGAACCATCTCCATGGCCACCTCTCAGCCCAGAGCGGGCGCCACAGCTCGCGTCGCCGGCTGGGGCGTCACGTCGGAAGGCAGCTCCACGGCCTCCAGGACCCTGAGGGCCGCCCAGATCAGGGTGATGAGGCGGAAAAGGTGCAGGACCCTATATCGCGGCAGGGCCACCATCACAACGATGATGTTCTGTGCCAGCGGCGCGGGCAGGGACTCGTGCAGCGGCGATTCCGGCGGCTCGGTGAGCAGGAACAACACCTTGATAGGCATCGTGTCCTTTGGCTACGGCTGCGCCAGATCCCGATATCCTGGGGTCTACACGGTCGTGTCTACCATTCGTGACTGGGCCAACAATGTGATGGCTAACAATTGAGGATCTTGGAGAGGGAAATGAGATCTATTTGATCTATTTAAGGAGTTAAAGTCCTTTTTATTACTTTTAGATAAGGAGGAAAATATCAATTTCATCTTTAATTATATCAAAATGATCTTTAAAGGTATCAAGTTGATCTTTTATAATATCAATTAGATACTTTTTCATTTTAACTCGACATTCAAGATCATATAGACATGAATATTTCCGTTTGTGCAAAAGTCTGAAGGACTGAAACTAGCTCTTAAGGTCGTTAGTTGCTACGAGCGATTAAATAAATATTTGAAATTAAATTAAAAATAGAAATCATCGTCGTTTAATAGTAAACAAGTTCATCATACTGCGGGGTAAAGGCAAACGGCAAAGAATATCCAAGAAACACATGACCAAAACAGTTGGAACTTAGCTTGACGCAAGAAACGGGAACCTTGCGTCTTTCGCTCTTTAAAAAATTAAGTAAATATATGTATACATATATAAACAATAAAGCATTGATAATAAACAATCTTTAGTCAACATAACTATTGCAATGGCAAGGGTAAACAATTTCTTGGCCATTATTTAGGCCTGTTTTCTCCCACTCTATTTGTTCTTTAAAACATTTAATAACAACAGAGAATTTCAGAAAAACCTACAATAATATATAATCTGATCACAAGTAATAATAACTAAGATATAATTTTTTTAGCTTATTTGAAATGAAAATAAATAGTTCTTGACTAAAGTTCCTTTGTGAAATATATTAACTTTCACTGAATTAGGTATGCAGCTGTGTCTGACCTTGCCAGGGTCTTCATGTTTACTTCAAAAAGTGTTCAATAAATCTGAATACTTTTAGGACCGGTTTCTGCCCTCACTGTCAAAGTGCCTAATAGCTATCTGTCCGGAAAAGTTAATCACCAGATAAACTTATCGTAAAGCAAATCGGTTTTTTGCCTCTTAAAATGTAACTGAAAGGGAAAGAATAACATGGTGCTGTTAACTATCGATTATTGCTGTAAAGCACGGAATAGTGCTGGAAGGCACAACACGGTTGCACCACCCGGTTGCTTTGGCTATTGAAAACAATCAAAACTGCTGTAAATCTCATTTCCTCCTCACTTGGCTATAAAAAATCAGATGTTCTTTTGCTAAGACGGAAAAAAATTGACAGGGAGTCTAACTGGCAGTTAGCAACCAAATTTTTCATCGGACCGCGAGATTTTTACAGGGGGGTAGAAAATGGTCCTTACTAAGGCCTACGCCTTGTTCGGACTTTGCCAGGGCCTTCATGTTTACTGCCTTAAAATGGCCAAAAGGTAAGTTCAAAATTAATCTAGATGGGAAGGTTTAGTGCTTAAAGCCATTATCTGGTTAAGGCAAGCTCTATCTATAAATTCTATAAAAAGCCTAAACCCAAAAATTAACTGGGATTAGGTTGAAAATATTTCTAATTTTAGATTATTAACCATTCGAAACATTTCCTTCTGACATAAATATTTGCATTAATCAAACTATGTCTGATATTTCTTTAATCAAGTCATACAAATCGGAAGTTATATTTCCGTTTAGTTGGTTTAATAGAACCAAGTTCCTTATAACAATATTATATCTTAACACCAACAAGATGTAACCAGTTTCCGCTATCAAATATCTTTGATTCCGTTTCTAATTCCATTTGCTGGAACAATTGTGCAAATGTTGAGGTCTCCTCCTCAGAGATTTACTTGCTATAAAAGCGATCTTTCCCCTTGTAAGGTTAACCACAATGATTTTGCCACGCTGTCTGCCCTCGCTGCTGCTGCTCCTCATCCCCATCCTTGGGCGCACTTCCTCCGCTGCTGACAGCGTGGCGTTAGAGCCCCGCATCATTGGTGGCCAGGTGTCCAGCATTAAGCAGCAGAAGTATCTCGTTCAGGTCACCACAGCCGAGGGGCTATGCGGCGGATCCCTGATCAGGCCGCGTTGGGTCATCACGGCGGCGCACTGTGTGTACGCAAAGAACAAGAACGAGTTCAAGGTCTACGGCGGTGCCTCCAATCAGGCAGGTCCCTATGCCACCGTCCGCCAGGTGGACTTCGTGGCCATTCGTCCGGACTTCAACCCCAAAACCATGAACATGGACGTGGCGGCGTTGCGACTGACATCGAATATGACGGGCGCCAATATAGAGACCATCCCGCTGGCCACGCAACCCGTTCCAGCTCGCGCCTTGGTCAAGGTCTCCGGCTGGGGCTTCACAACACCCGATGCCACCACCACGGCCGAAAGGGTGCACAGTGTCATAGTGCCCATGTGGTCGCAGGCCTCCTGCGTGTCCGCCTTCAAGGGAATCCACCGCATCACCCGCTCCATGGTGTGCGCTGCCAGGCTGTACAGGAAGGACTCCTGCGAAGGCGACTCGGGGGGACCGCTGGTCTATCGCGGTCAGCTGGCGGCCATCGTGTCCTACGGCTATGGTTGCGCCTCCTCGCTGCCCGGTGTTTACACCAGTGTCCCAGTGATCCGGGATTGGTTCCTGCGCGTCGTGAGACAGAATTCCTAAGCATTAAGCCTAATCTCTAAGTTCCAATAAATAGTTTAAGTTTATCTGGAAGCCAATTAACTCGGGGAATGCGGCAGGAGATAAGGGAATATATAAGCTAGCTTCCAGGGTTGAGGTGCCATTAGACCATGTTGAGGCTTCTCCTTGGACTAACCCTGCTGGAAGCCAGCTCCAGCTCAAGGCTGGCTAAGATCTTCGGGGGAAAGACCACGTCCATTAACGAGCATTCCTTCCTGGTAAATCTGCGACGCGACGGAGAGTTTCGCTGCGGCGGCGCCCTAATCTCGCCCAGCTGCGTACTCACGGCCGCCCACTGCCTGCAGCGAAGACACCATCAACTCCACGACCTCACCGTCCACGCCCAGCAGCAGTGTCTGGACGACGAGTCGCCGCCGGAGCATGTGCGTCGAGCCTGGTACGCCGGCATTTCACCCCACTACTGCCCCGAGCGCGGCCTGGACTCCGATGTGGCCGTAATTCGGCTGAGCCGCTCCTTTGACATCTCCGGCAATGCGAGTCTGGTCAAGATCGACTACAACGATCTGCCCAAACGGGCGAATCTGACGGTGATGGGCTGGGGCCAGGTGGACAACCAAGGTCACAACAGCAACCAGTGCCTGCAGGCGGCTGAAGTTCAGCTTATCCCGCAGAGACAGTGCAGCGAAGTCGTGGGTTCTGCCAAGCAACGGGTCACCCAAAACATGTTCTGCGCCCTGGGCGACAATGCCAAGGATGCCTGCCAGGGTGACTCCGGTGGTCCGGTTATCAACGCCGATGGCCGCACCCTGGGCATCGTTTCCTGGGGCTACGGCTGTGGCAGTGGCTATCCCGGGGTCTACACCCGCCTCGGCAGTCCCTCGATCACGTACTGGCTCAAGACCTTTGTGGAGCAACATTGCTGGTGATCGGGAATTTTTTTTTTATAAATTTGCTGAGGTTTTTTTTTACCTGCCAGTTATTTAAGGCAATAAATATAACCAATTTAAAAGACGTTCAAAAGTATGCAATAAAATATTGTAGGCGGCGAAATCAAACAGGGATGCCATTAAAATTTCTATGGATTTGAAATTCGGTTCAAAAGTATGCTAAAAAATGCTACATCTTACAAAAGTCGCCCAATTTACATTGAATTTGGGTCAGTTATACTTTTAAAGCCTATTTTTAAGCACCTTATAAATTGAATAGCTTCTTCTGTGGAATCCCTGATAGTAGGTTTTATCATAGACACAAATCATCTAGATGAGTAACGCCTTACGATCTTTTAGTACGTCAATTCTTTATGCTGGCTCTAGAAATTTTGTTCTCAACTCTTTGAGAGCGCAGACAGCGCAATTTTCGTTGCCAGCTGAAAAATAGCTTGCATATTGCAAGTCAAATGTATGCCCGATGAAGGGTATTATTTTTAATTGAGGAATAACATTTTATATTATACTTTGAGACATAATTTTTAAAAGATATTAAAACCACAACGAATTCTGTGGCACCCCTGACTAGTCCCTCAACCAATTCATGCCATTCCTATACTATTTTTCAGCGAAATTGAATGTCCAGCAGAAACTAGTTCATCAATAAATTCTAAACAGAACAAATAGAAAGAGATCTCTTCCGGAATTCCGAAATAATGGCCAGATCGTGTGGAAATGAATTTCCGTAACTAGGCGCTATTCCATGGCATCATTATCACTCCACAAATTGCACCGTAAAATGCTCAGTCTGGACATGCCATGGCGGGTCTGTGGTTGCTCCTCTGGTGGCTCTGCCAGCTATCATTCGCGACTACTCTCATCTCTGCCAGCAAGACCCGCATAGTGGGCGGTCAGCAGACGACAATCAACCAAGTTCCCTACTTGGTTTACCTGCGACAAGGCAGCTTGTTCATCTGCGGAGGATCCCTGATCTCGGCCAGCGTAGTGCTGAGCGCGGCGCACTGCGTCTATGGTGCCCGGCCAGAGGAGTATACGATTCATGCCGGCGCCAGTAGCTTGGACGAGGATGCGCCCGTAGTTCGCAGCGTAGCCAGCTTCCACATCTCGCCCAGCTACTCAGGCTCCAGCTTTGACATGGACGTGGCTCTCCTGAAACTAGGGCAAGCCGTCCGCCTGATACCAGGCCAAGTGGCCCCCATTGCTCGTTGTCGTAATCCGCCGGAGGCTAATTCGTATGCCAGGATCAGTGGTTGGGGAGTGACGCGCGAGAATAACCGCGATCCCGCCGCTCAGGTTCGCACAGCCATGGTGCGGGTGCTCCCGGCTGCAGAGTGCAGGCGATCCTACGCTGGAGTGGCCCAGATCAGCGACTCCATGCTCTGTGCCGCTGTGCGTGGCCTAAGGGACTCCTGCTCTGGCGACTCTGGTGGTCCTTTGGTCTATCGCGGTCAGGTCTGCGGCATTGTGTCCTGGGGATTCGGCTGTGCCCGCCTGGCTTTTCCGGGTGTCTATACCAATGTGGCCAGCGGGAGGGTAAGAACGTTTATAGAGGAAACTCTGCGCAGGATTGGGAATTAACATCAATCAAGGCTTGGCGAGGAAATAAAACTAAGCTTGGAGAGCCAAGTTTGCAGCTTGGAATCTTTAAAATTTGTTTTTAAGAAAGACTTGAACATGGTTGGGCAATAAATTTTAAGATCCGAGTCCTAGAACAAGAGGCACTATCCAGCGCACTTGAGCCAGACGGATGCAGAGGCAATTAGGAAGAATATCCGGCTCGAAGGACCATGAAATGAGTTTAAGGCCGCTAGCGCTTCACAAAGTGGATCCCCAATTTAGGTCCAGAATCTGAAATATTCAGTAGATCTTGATCCATTCCCCATTATTCAATCAACTAATTAGAGGAATCTGAAGCTCCATCCACCAACAAGGCCTTCAAAAGTGTCGAGAGCACCAACGATTCGATATGAAGCCCCATTACACAGCGCTTTTGGTTGTCGTTGGCTGGATTTCAATTTCCCATTCCCAAACTTTAAGATCGGAGCCCATAAAACAAGAGCCACTCTCAAGGACAGGAGCCAACGCTGGAATGCGTAGGCAATTAGGAAGAATATCCGGCTCGAAGGACCATGAAATGAGTTTAAGGCCGCTAGCGCTTCCCCAATTAAGGTCCAGAATCTGACATATTCAGTAGATCTTGATCCATTCCCCATTATTCAATCAACTAATTAGAGGAATCTAAAGCTCCATCCACCAACAAGGCCTTCAAAAGTGTCGAGAACACCAACGATTTGATATGAAGCCCCATTACACAGCGCTTTTGGTTGTCGTTGGCTGGGTTTCAATTTCCCATTCCCTAACCAATTCGCTGATGGAATCGCTCGATAGAGCAAAGCACAAAATGGTTTATTAAAATAATTATTATTTGCACAATAAACTAATGCGAGTGTGTGCAGCTGTAATGATTATTTCCTCAAAGGCATATAAATCGGGGCACACAGTCGCCGCGCGATTCGAGTCGGAACTGCTAGCTCTGTGGTGTGTTTGCTCAGGTGGCTCTCGGAAACTGGATTGGGTCAACACTACCGAGGCATGGAGTGAGCTAATGGCGGCGCTGTGGCACCTGCATCATCTGCTGCCGCTGCTGCTCCTCCACCTGATCCCGCTGCGCCCAGCTGTGGCCGGCAACGAGGCCAACAGCCGGATTGTGGGCGGCGTCCCAGTGGACATCAGCAGCGTGCCCTACTTGGTTAACCTGCGCATCGGCGGCAGCTTTGTATGCGGCGGCTCATTGGTCACACCCCAGCATGTGGTCACGGCGGCCCACTGTGTCAAGGGAGTGGGCGCTTCCCGCATGCTGGTCGTGGCCGGGGTGACCAGGCTCACCGAGGCGGGCGTCCGCAGTGGCGTGGAGAAGGTCTACACCCCGAAGGCCTACAACACTCGCACCCTGACCACGGATGTGGCCGTGTTGAAGCTCAAGACACCGCTCAGCGGTCCCAAGGTGGCCACCATTGAGCTGTGCAACGCCACCTTCAAGGCCGGCGAGCTAATCAAGGTCTCCGGCTGGGGACAGATCTCCGAGCGCAACAAGGCCGTCTCCATGCAAGTGCGCAGCGTGGAGGTGGCCCTCATACCCCGCAAGACTTGCGCGAGCCAGTACAGGCTGCGCGGCACCATCACCAACACCATGTTCTGCGCCTCGGTGCCAGGAGTCAAGGACTCGTGCGAGGGCGACTCTGGCGGACCGGCTGTGTACCAGAACCAACTCTGCGGCATCGTTTCGTGGGGCGTCGGCTGTGCCCGGCAAAAGTCGCCGGGAGTCTATACGAATGTCAAGACTGTCAGGAGCTTCATCGACAAGGCCCTGGGCATGTGATTGAGCGGAATATAGAGCAAGTTTCCCATGCTTAAGATATAAGTTTCTATAGAATCTACAGGATCCTCCAAAAGGGTTTTATCAATAAAATAAGGATAGGCATCACGGAAAATATGACTTTTAGAGAATTTCTTGTTATCCCGGCAATGAAAGGGTCTCCCCGGACTCACCACTACTCCTCAGACCGCCGGGAACACTGATGTGCACGCCCACATTCTGCAGATAGACATTGTACGGATTGCTAATGGTGATCGCCACGGGATAGTACTCGTTGACCAGCATTCTCGTGGTGGCCACCACGGCCTTTTCCTCATCCACACCGTTATTATTCTCCTGGCCATGGCCGAGGTTCGTTTGCGTGTCCAGATGGAAGCTGGAAGATGGAACATAGAGAGCGGTAATCAGTGGAGCAGTTCGCGTGCAATTCTCCCGGAAATAGCTTTGACCTACGTGGGCGCAATGTAGCAAATGGGGTTAATCGTCACATTGTCATCGAGATCCCGGCTGCGCGTGTGGTGGCGGAACAACTGGCGCGTGTAGTTGGAGCTGCACGTGAGCAGGGCGGCCACCTGGTCCGTGCCCATGTGGGCCTCCAAGCGAACGATGCGCAGCTGGGTGTTCTCATGGAACTGCTGCGCCTCGGTGGTGCACAGTAGCTGGTAATAGGAGCCGGGCTCCAATCTCATGTTCTTCTCAAAGTGCTGGGGCTGCCTCTCCTGCGGCGCCTGCTGCTCCTGCCGCAGCTGCGTGAGGCTGGGAAAGCAGAAATACTTGAGGGCCTCCAGTTTGTAGCTGTTCTGCGGATTGCCAGCGTCGGCCAGAATGACGTGGAAGCTGCGAACTCTCAGCGGCACATCCGTGAGGACCCTGAGGAGAGGGGGTTACTATATTTATCAGGAATAGGAGCCACCTAACTCACCTTACTATCAGCTGCAACTGCAGCACGTCGTCGTTGTTCAGCTGCACTCGCTCGAATGTAGCGCACATCGCCAGCACATCGCTGACCTTATCTAAATCGATTTGAATGGGCGACTTCACGCTGGCCAGCGCACTCGTCCACAGCGCCTGGGCCTCGCTGCTCAGCTGAGCTTTCGGCATGGGCGGCACGCCCTGGAACAATTGCCAGAGGTTTTCCAGCAGCAGAATTCGTTCCGCCTTCTCGCCATGGTGGTGACGCAGGGACAGAGCTTCCACGCTGCAGGCTATGTAGTCAGCCACGGAGCCCGAGAGCAGGGCGCAGCGCAGAGTCTTCAGCAGAACATCCGTGAAGATGGTGGACCACTTCTCCTGCCGATAGTCCGGAAGCATCAGCGAATACAAGCTGGCGAATGAACATCGATTTTATTGAAGGAAAGGAAAGAAAGAGAAGCTTCCAAACTCACGTCAAGGCCTTGGCATGATCTCCGCTCTTGAGGTACTCCTCGGCCATGTCGACAGCTAGTTTCTTGCGAAACCTGAGGCACTTGTAGATCTTAAACTGGGCCATGGCCTGGCTCAGCAAAGCTATGATCCCCGAAGAGTGGTTGAAGCTCAGCTCCATCTCACACAGCTGCGCATTGGCCTGCTGCTCGGCCACCAGGTCGCCCGTCTTCACCGCCCTGATGCCAAAGAACTCCGTGTACAGGGACAGCGGATTGGGACTTGGCGCAGGCGTGGCCTCCGAGGAGCTCAAGAGGGTGGCATACGCCTGCTGGGCCGAGTCACGTCGCTTCATCACATATTCCGCCGCCTTGTGGTAGTAGATACCCGGATGCTGCGTCTGCAGAGCGGGCAGCCCGTTCTTGATGGCCTCGCAGAAGAGCTCAGCGAAGACAGAGTGCCTGAAAGCGGAATCTATAATGTTTACTCCTACATTAGAGGGACTAGGAGGGCTGGAAATTACTGCGTGCTCAGCCAGGCATGATGTTCGAAGGCGAGATCCTTGAAACCCACGCGGGACTTGTACTTCTCCACATGAATAACGAACTGGTTGATGGCATCCCTGGGCGTCTTCAGCTTGAACATCAACCGGCAGATTTTGTAGTTCAAGAAGCCGGCCAGAGTCTTAATTTCCAGGCAGTTGCCATCGTTAATCCGTATTTCGTCCAGATTGGCGTATGCCTGGAAGTAGTGCCTGCAACCAGAGCAAAGAATAAGCATTTCCACGTTGAAAGAGTGCAAGGAAGACCCACTTCTGGCCCGTGCTAAAGTCCTGCCGCATCTCCGCCACGAAGCCCAGCTTGAATTGATGCCGGATCTTCAGCGAGGTGTGCGCCGCCGTCAACTGATCCCGGTGGTTGCGTATCCGCTTGGACATTAGCGCGTAATAGGACTGCGCCATGTCCAAGAAGGCCGACTCCAGCCGCAAGGCGTAGCCGGTGAGGTGCTCCGTGTGCGGCAGGATGAACAGCATCTTGCTGGTAATTCCGCAGGCGCTGGTCAGGCTGGCGGCCCGTTCCGCCGCCAGCAGGTCCTCGCCCGGCGGCAGCGGAGCTGCCTTCTGCAGCAGGACCAGGCACAGCCGAGTGTTCCGCTCTTGCAGAGCGTTCTTCAGCGCCTGAACGATGCCGGCGCATTGCACCTGCTTCTCCGTCCACTGCAGGTCGTTCCATTCCATGTCCTGGAAGAGCACCACCACCGAGGGCAGGACGTGCAGATGCTTCAGCATCCAGTTGCGCTTGAGTATGCCCTTCGGATGGTACCACTCGTAGGAGGCGCGCTTGGGCTTGGCCACCGGGAACTCGTAGTTGGGGGGCAGCAGCTTGTACTGCACCGCCGCCCGATCGGCGGCCTTGCGCTGCAAACTCCCGCTAAACGCCTCCCACACGGCCTTGTGCACGCCCACCCGCGCCGTGTCCAGCCCACAGAAGCCAACCAGCGGCTGCGGGGTCATGAGCAGCTCCGACGGCAGGGCGCTGGCGTCTATTGTCGTCATGCTGCTGCTGCACAGAGTTTGAGATGGGACGACGGGCTTCTTCAGCAACGGCCACTCCTCTCCTTCGCTCCAATTGACGAATCTTCTCCAGCTACGTTGTCCTCGGCGGTCTCAGTATGACCGTACGCGGGCCGTCGAAATATACAGCTGCGTAGTCATCGATAGAGCTGGAAAAACATCAAAGCTATCGAGTATCGATACATCGATGTTATTTTTCTGTACCGACATTTTCGCTCGATCTATCGAATGAGATTTTAAATTCAAAACCATCAAACTAGTGGACAGACCACTATAAAATAAAAAATAGCTTTGAAATAAAAGGAAAACAGCAACGACGCTTCTGTCTAGCACACAGTTCATATTCCTTACCTCAAGAGATTCCTTTCCATTATTAGAGTACGTTCTTGTTCAGCAAAATTTTCAGCCTTTTTTATCGTCAACGAAATCGCACTGTCGGTAGCCAAATTTGTATGCTTTTAATTAAATTTATTTAATGTACTTCTTCATTATTTTAGTGCGACAAGGGTAAAAACTTATATTTATTACACAACCCGAATTGGATTGGACACATTAACATAAACATTTTTCTTAATCTAACAATTTTAAACTTGAATTTATTCACGATTTCCCTATATATCTATGTCTATTACGTTGTTGCTTTTCATTATACCTATTAATTTTTTTTTTAATTTTTCTTCATGTATTTTTTATTTTAAGTGCTCTTTTATTTTTATACGGTCTCTCTTCCGTGTGAGTTCGGATGTGTCTTCGAAGATTACCGTTCTCGGAAAACGACTTTGGGCAGTGGGAACACTTGTAAGGTCGCTCTCCTGTGTGAGTTCGGATGTGGGCCAGAAGATTACTATTATTGGAAAACGATTTTGAGCAGTGGGAACACTTATACGGTCGCTCTCCCGTGTGAGTTCGGATGTGTTTCTGAAGACTAGTCTTTTCGGAAAACGATTTTGAGCAGTGGGAACACTTATGCGGTCGCTCTCCTGTGTGAGTTCGGATGTGGATCTTAAGGACATTTAAGTAAGAGAACGACTTTGAGCAGTGGGAACACTTGTGTGGTCGCTCTCCCGTATGAGTTCGGATGTGTGCCCGAAGACCACTTTTCGTGGTACATGATATTGAGCAGTAGGAACACTTGTGAGGTCGCTCTCCTGTGTGAGTTCGAAGGTGTACTTGAAGATGAACTTTCACAGAAAACGACTTTGAGCAGTGGGAACACTTATACGGTCGCTCTCCCGTGTGAGTTCGGATGTGTTTCTGAAGACTAGTCTTTTCGGAAAACGACTTCGAGCAGTGGGAACACTTGTGTGGTCGCTCTCCTGTGTGAGTTCGGATGTGGCTCTTAAGGACATTTGAGTAAGAGAACGACTTTGAACAGTGGGAACACTTATGCGGTCGCTCTCCCGTATGAGTTAGGATGTGTATCTGTAGATATTTATTCTGGGAAAACGCCTTGGAACAGTGGAAACACTTATACGGTCGCTCTCCTGTGTGAGTTCGGATGTGGACCAGAAGATTACTATTATGGGAAAACGACTTTGAGCAGAGGGAACATTTATGCGGTCGCTCTCCTGTGTGAGATCGGATGTGTCTTTGAAGATTAATTAACTGGTTAAACGACTTTGAGCAGTGGGGACACTTATAGGGTCGCTCTCCTGTGTGAATTCGGATGTGGACCAGAAGATTACTATTATTGGAAAACGACTTTGAGCAGTGGGAACACTTGTATGGTCTCTCTCCTGTGTGAGTTCGCATGTGAATTTTAAGATCACCTGACTTGATAAACGTTTTTGAGCAGTGGCTACATTTGTGTGGTTTTTTCTTTTCGAGAGAGCCGTGTTTGTGTTTGAAGGATTTCTCCTTATTCTTAATCAACTTCAGGAACATCTTGTGGCTCTTCTCCAATGTATGCCGTATATCAAAGGCGCTCTGCGCACATTGCAGGCAAGAGTCGCAGATGTTTTCGGGATAGGAGTCTCCTTTAGAAATCTCGTATTGAGTGATTTGGGAAATCATATCGGCGATGGAGATCTCTAGTCCTGGCGCGGTTTCGAATATATTGATCATGACAGGTGAGGTTCCCAGGCAAGCGCGACAGATTTGGCTAGAATAAAAAAAGTTTTCTTATTAATAAATGTTTTACACTTCCATGGCTTTGCCTTGTGCGGTTTTTTGAAATGTATGAAAAGTGAATAAAGATTACCTTTTTGGGAGAACCCCTTCGGGTCGCTCCTCAGTATGTGTCCTGATGTGCTTTTCAAGATCTTCTTTCAAGGAAAATAACTCCGGACATTGGGAATATTTGTGCTGTTTTTCAAACGTGCGAGAGCCAACACCGGACTTGCCATTGGCGGGCATCTCTCTCTCATTCTTCGAATTGAGGAAGATCTGGTAGCTTCTCTCTAAGGTTTGTTGAATCTCAAAAGCGTTTTGTCCATCTTGCAGGCACGTTGCACAGATGATTTCGGAGAAAGAATCCCCTTTAGAAACCTGACTCCGGGTGCATTTCGCGATCATATCGGCTATGGAGATCTCTAGTCCTGGAGCGTTGTCGAATATGTTGACCATGACCGGCGAAGTCCCCAGACAAACGCGACAGATTTGCCTGAAATATTAAAATTTGAGTAACCAATCAATCTAGGAATGATTTACACACTAATCCAGACATTTATGTATGTGTTTTATTTACTTACACTTCCATGATTTTGACTCCTGCGGCGTTTTTGAAATGTATCAAACTATGGGCTCCAGCTGTGATATTTCGCCGGAAATAGTATTAAATGCTCTGCACAGCTTCTTTAAGCGCTAATAATCTTTATAATTTTCTAAGAAACATATAAGCAACACGTATAAAAAAAATGTAAATATCAATTTATTGTTTCAATTTCAGCATAACTAGAGGTGGGAAATAACCATGCTCCGACTTATCGAATACTTAAAACAACCCTGCTTTATGCCAGTTCCCGATTGATTTATCAGCTATATGGTATTTCTCTTTTGCTCACCGGCGGGCACACTGGTGGTTATTTTCAACGGTCAGCTGCAGAGATAATCTATAAGTTACTCTATGACTCGGGCCGTCGAAATATACAGCTACGTAGTCATCGGTAGAGCTGGAAAAACAACGAAATCGCACTGTCGGTAGCCAAATTTGTATGCTTTTAATTAAATTTATTTAATGTACTTCTTCATTGTTCTAGTGCGACAAGGGTAAAAACTTATATTTATTACACAACCCGGAATGGATTGGACACATTCACATAAACATTTTTCTTAATCTAACAATTTTAAACTTACATTTTACTCACGAGTTGCCTATATACATATGTATATTACTTATTTTTATTAAGTTGCTTATTAATTTTTTTTTTTAATTTTTTTGCATGTATTTTTGTATTATTTCTTATTTTAAGTACTCTTTTAATTTTATACTGTTGCTCTTCCGTGTGAGTTCGGTTGTGATTCTGAAGACCACTTAGTTGGCGAAACGACTTCGAGCAGTGGGAACACTTGTGTGGTCGCTCTCCTGTGTGAGTTCGGATGTGGACCAGAAGATTACTATTATTGGAAAACGACTTTGAGCAGTGGGAACACTTGTGTGGTCGCTCTCCTGTGTGAGTTCGGATGTGGCTCTTAAGGACATTTAAGTAAGAGAACGACTTTGAGCAGTGGGAACACTTGTGTGGTCGCTCCCCTGTGTGAGTTCGGATGTGGCTCTTAAGGCCATATGGGTCGGAAAACGACTTTAAGCAGTGGGAACACTTGTGTGGTCGCTCTCCCGTGTGAGTTCGGAGGTGTCTTTGAAGATTACTTTTCTCGGAAAACGACTTTGAGCAGTGGGAACACTTGTGTGGCCGCTCTCCCGTGTGAGTTCGGATGTGGCTCTTAAGGCCATTTGGGTCGGAAAACGACTTTAAGCAGTGGGAACACTTAAAAGATCGCTCTCCCGTGTGAGTTCGGAGGTGTCTTTGAAGATTAGCTTTCAGGGAAAACGACTTTGAGCAGTGGGAACACTTGTAAGGTCGCTCTCCTGTGTGAGTTCGGAGATGTGTTTGAAGATTAACTAACTGGTTAAACGACTTCGAGCAGTGGGAACACTTATGCGGTCGCTCTCCCGTGTGAGTATGGATGTGCTTTTGAAGATTACCTTTTGTAGTACATGACTTTGAGCATTGGGAGCACTTATACGGTCGCTCTCCCGTGTGAGTTCGGATGTGTTTCTGAAGACTAGTCTTCTCGGAAAACGACTTTGAGCAGTGGGAACACTTATACGGTCGCTCTCCCGTGTGAGTTAGGATGTGTTTTTCAAGAGTAGCTTTCCTGATAAACGACTTTGAGCAGTGGGGACACTTATTTGGTTGCTCTCCCGTGTGAGTTCGGATGTGTTTTTCAAGAGTAGCTTTCCTGATAAACGACATTGAGCAGTGGGAACACTTGTGTAGTCGCTCTCCCGAGTGAGTGTGGAGGTGTCTTTGAAGAGTACCTTTCTCGAAAAACGACTTTGAACAATGGGAACACTTGTATGGTCGGTCTCCTGTGTGAATTCGGATGTGGCTCTGAAGGACATTTGGGTGGGAAAACGACTTTGAACAGTGGGAACACTTGTGTGGTCGCTCTCCCGTGTGAGTTTGGAGGTGTCTTTGAAGATTACCTAACTGGTTAAACGACTTTGAGCAGTGGGAACACTTGTGTGGTCGCTCTCCCGTGTGAGTTCGGATGTGGCTCTTTAGGACATTTGGGTCGGAAAACGACTTTGAGCAGTGGGAACACTTAAAAGGTCGCTCTCCCGTATGAGTTCGGAGGTGTCTTTGAAGATTAGCTTTCAGGGAAAACGACTTTAAGCAGTGGAAACACTTGTGTGGTCGCTCTCCCGTGTGAGTTTTGAGGTGTCTTTGAAAATTATTTAACTGGTTAAACGACTTTGAGCAGTGGGAACACTTGTATGGTCGTTCTCCCGTATGAGTCCGGATGTGGATTTGAAGACTATGTTTCGAGCTAAACGTTTTTGAGCAGTGGCTACATTTGTGTGATTTTATCTTCTCTAGAGAGCCAACAGCGTGCTTTTGTTTGGAAGTTTTTTTCTTATTCTTGATCAACTGCAGGAACTTCTTGTGGCTCTTCTCCAAAGCATGCCGTATCTCAAAGGCGGCTCGTGCACATTGCAGGCAAGAATCGCAGATGTTTTCGGGGTAGGAGTCTCCTTTAGAAATCTCGTATTGAGTGCATTGAGTAATCATGTCGGCGATGGAGATCTCTAGTCCTGGCGCGTTTTCGAATATATTAATCATGACAGGTGAGGTTCCCAGGCAAGCGCGACAGATTTGGCTAGAATAAAAAAGTTTTCTTATTAATAAATGTTTTACACTTCCATGGCTTTGCCTCCTGCGGGTTTCTTGAAATGTATGAAAAGTGAATATAGATTACTTTTTTGGGAAAACACCTTCGGTTTGCTCCCCAGTATGTTTCCTGATGTGTTTTTCAAGATCTTCTTTCAAGGAAAATGACTCCGGACAGTGGGAACATTTGTGCTGTATTCCTAACGTGCGAGAGCCAACACCGGGCTTGCCATTGGCGGCCATATCTCTCTCATTGTTCGATTTAAGGAAGATCTGGTAGCTTTTCTCTAAGGTTTGTTGAATCTCAAAGGCGTTTTGTCCATCTTGCAGGCACGTTGCACAGATGATTTCGGAGAAAGAATCCCCTTTAGAAATCTGACTCCGCGTGCATTTCGCGATCATATCGGCTATGGAGATCTCTAGTCCTGGTGCGTTGTCGAATATGTTGACCATGACCGGCGAAGTCCCCAGGCAAGCGCGACAGATTGGCCTGAAATAGCAAAGTTGAGTAATCAAGAAACTGTTTTTCCAGAAATAATTAACACACAAATGTAGACATGTGATCTGCATATGTATGGGTTTTTTACTCACACTTCCATTGTTTTGAATCCTGCGCCCTTTTTGAAAAGTATGAATCTATTGCCTTAGTTGCAATTTTTTATAAAGTCCGTTGGAATATTTTAAACGTCTTGAACGGCGCTAAGTCGTTAATAGGTGATCACAATTATCGATTTAACAACACGTAAATATTAAGAAAAGTGTTTACTCAAATTGCTAGAAATCTCGTATTAAGTGCATTGAGAAATCATATCGACAATTGAGATCTCTAGTCCTGTCGCGTTTTCGAATATGTTGGTCATGACTGGTGAAGTCCCTAAGCAAGCGCGACAGATTTGTCTGAAAAAACAAATTTTAAGTAAATTAAGAAACTATATTTCCAAGAATAAATCTATGTATACATACATATGTGCATACATGTGTGTTTTATTTACTTACACTTCCATGGTTTTGACTCCTGCGGCGTTTTTGAAATGTATCAATCGATGGGCCGGGCCTCACCTGTGATATTTCGCCGAATATAATATTAAAAGGCATGCACAGCGTCTTTAAGCGCTAGTAATCTTTCTAATTTTCGCAGAAACATTTAAACAACACGTACATAAATAACGAACCAAAAAGATTTTAATATCAATTGTATTGTAGAGGTGTCAAACTACCGGTGGCACTATCGATAGTATCGATGGTTTGGATTCAGCTTGCACTATCGGTAGTTGAAAAACCAATCGCGATAGTATATTCCCCACATTTTTTCCTCGTCACTACTTTTCTTGTGATCTCACAGCAACGTGGTATAAGCAATTGGAATTTATTGGAGTTTATTAAATAACCAAGTTTAAACCAAACCAAGTCTAACTAGAAATAAATGACAAGAAACCAAAACTGAACAATTTGTCTGACTAGTTTTATTACTTTTTAAATTATTACTATATTAAATCTTTAATCTTAAAATTGTTATAAAATTAATAAGGAATACCCTCAACTTTTTTGAGTATTTTATTAGATGAATACCCTTTTTTTTTACAAAATGATATAGGTCGGTACTATCGCGATAGTATCGATAGTTTGCGAAAAAAAACTTGAAACTACCGATAGTGCGAATACCGGTAGTTTGACATCTCTATTGTATTGTTTAGTGATGGAGATAGAAGACATTTTCCTCTTCAGCATAACTAGAGGTGGGAAATACCCATGCTCCGACTTATCGAATACTTAAAACAACCCTGCTTTATGCCTGTTCCCGATCGATTTATCAGCTCTATGGTATACCTCTTTTGCTCACCGGCGGTCACACTGGTGGTTATTTTCAACGGTCTGCTGGCGTGGTCATACTGCTTAACCCTTGTAAAACCCCGCTGGACGGTCGCGTTTTTCCGTAATTATTTGAAAAATTCAATAAATAAACAAACAGATGCAGGCAAGCGAAGTGTCTCGCAATAAACGGCGACCAATTGGTGCAGTGCGTGTGCGTTAATTCGGGAAAACAGGCACGCGAAATCATATGAGTTGTGCAGAAAAACCAGTTATGGATTCGCCCCAAGTTCGCCCAGTGTCTCCTTTTCGCTGAGCCACACACATATTTAAAAGAAGAGAAGAACAAGCAGAAAAGCTAGTGTCCAGTTTTGGCTGTCGCCAAAGATAAATTCATTAATGAAAGTGTCGTGCAATGGAGTCCAATTAATCAAAATAACAACTGGCAATAATGCTGCTGTGCAACTCTCAATAAGGCCAAAGGCGACTTCCTGCGAACGGCGCTTGCTTAACTAAAAAAAGTAAGTATGAGCACTAGTGCAAGCCAAGTATACACACACGCATGTGTTGTTGTTGTTGTTGTTGTTGTTGTGTCGGATTTTGGCATCTCCTTATTTCTCCTCCTTCTTTGCCGCCTCTGCAAATGCATGGGTGTGAGTGTGCAGGTAGAAAAGAAACGGTTGATAAAAAAGAAAACGAGTCAAGGGCATTAATTATAGAGTGGGATTTTGCGGGGGAAATTGGCTATTTTTATATCCCTCTGTTGCGCCAATTTTATACGCCACTCTTATAACGCCTACTTTATGTAATTCACAAATAATTGGGGAAATCGGTATCCCAGTGAAAAATCGATAAATCAGCGCCGCTGCAACTGTGTTTTCATCCTGCCTCTTTGTTAGTGTGTGTGTCTGTGTATATGCGTGGGCTGTTTTGGAGCCACCGGCCGTAATTGGGGTAGGAATAGCGTCCTCTCTCTTGCTGGCGCTCTCGCATCCTGCCCCCATCTCTCTTCCTTTCGTTTTCTCTGGCTCTCTCTTGCTCTTCCTTGCACACCCATACACGGGCAGCGACTTACCGTAAACAACAAATAAGCCGCACTCACTATACGCGTATTTTTGGCGGCCCACTCTCTCGCTCTCTGCCTTTCGCCCTTTCCCCAGCTGCATTTCCCAACAAATGGAAATGCAAATAAGAAAAATCAATAAAACCCGCATCAAGAGCTGTGAAAATAAAAGTCATCTAATGCCAAATACAAACATGGAAATAAGTTATTAACCCAATTTACATACAGGCGGTCGTGTTTTGCCGGAATTTCAGTGGGAATAACCTTTTTATGGAGGAAAGCGATAAACATTAATTCCAATAACTAGAAAGATCAAGAAAATCACATATTTCCACCATGAAATCAACAAAATAATACATATGTATTTACCAAGCCAACTTAAGCTCCTTAATGAGTATGTTGACGGGCTCCGATCTTGAAATTCGTTGCCCAACCATGGATTTATAATCGAAAATTTAAATTAAAATTCTTGTTTAAAGACTTGGGACTTTTTAGGCATATAATTCAATATACGTACCCTTATCTTTTGCAATATCCTAATCTTAAAGTATATCTGAATTTCTAGAACAAACTTTAACTTTACTAAAAATCCACAAAAAAATTTGTGAGAACAGCAGTCAAAAAAAAAAAAAAGAGAAGACATTTGTAAATAGTCAAAAATGACTGCTTACCGACTAGTTAACCAACCAAACCAACACAGAATTCCCAGGAATCATCTTTATATGACTCACTGGCAACCAACGAAAAAATAAGTAAATTCAAATCCCAAGAGCTGTGTGCGTTTAAATTTATACAGTTTGCTCAGCTTTTGGCACTCTGTTTTCTGGACGCGCCATCCCCATGGCAATCCCCAGACCGATCCAAAATCCAAACAGAAGCGTGGGCATTCCAATTTGGCCAAAAGTCAAGTGGGTCCGGACTTAAGGGGCTTACTTATAGCAAGTAAGTGCTATGCGTCACTGATTCAGTGCAGTTCTTATCCTTATCTTGGCCAGGTCAGGTACTATTATTAAAAAGGGGGCGGCGGAATCTCCTCAAGATAACACTCGCGGACAAGGGCATTATCATTATTTATTTATTTATTTACTTATTTAAGAGGAAAACGTTGACTGGAATTATTTATGATATTAAATATAAAATTAATTTTACCCACAACCTGATGATATCACTTTGAGTAAACGCCGCTTTCCTTTATTATTTCTGCGTAATCGATGCCCTATTTATTTCTCGGGAATCGGGTTGCCGAAAGTTGCTATTTTTAAGCATGGTAAATGGCAAATTTAGTGCTTCATCGGCGTTCCTGGCAATCGATCAATAATGCCGCCCCGAATGTCGCATGCGAGTTTCTTCGCGTCGGAAGTCGGGTGTTATGGGTGGTATATCTGATGTCTATATCACGGCGCCAGTAACGCAAGATTGTTTGTGTTTACTTATCATTAGATATGAAAATTCCGTGTTATCAAATTATGAATGATTAACTGTAGTCTGGGTGTAAAATGATAATAAAAGTATTATGTACTCCATACTAAAAAGCATGTGTAAGCGTATAACTTCTTCATAAAGACAAGGTATTCAACCTTGTTATCAATCGTCAAACATAGGAAAAAAGTGCCCAACTCTGCCTTCTAGGCGAATTAATTTGGACAGCTCGCAGTGCTTGAGTTTCCAGGTGGCAATAAAACCTTAAACATGTTAAAAAGGTGTCACTAATCATTAAAACCTTGTAAGAAATACATCTGTCCAGGGACTTTTATTTTAAATACAAAATACCATCAAAGTTGCCCATAACGATTGTCCACTGTATGGCACATGAGCTCATTTCCACCACTGACCTAGAATAGTTTTCCCTCTAATTCTCTCTTTAGCCACACACACTATAATTTACAACAATTCGCTCTGCCAAAGCCTCACTTTGTAGCTTGTAACATAGTTCACTTATTTTAATTGTCGCATTCATTCTGACCATTATGTGGGGCCAACGCACACACACGATTTTGTTCTCAGTGTGTGAGAGCGAGCGAGATGCCAAAGACATGACGCCATATTGCGTGCCGGGATGAGAAGTAGGGGGGGCAGGCGAGAGAGATAGCAACAAAAGGGGGAGCCGGGAACAGCTGACACTTGACTCTCCGCACAAATTGCAATTACAAATGTTTTTACCGTTAGGGCGACTACGCCACACACATGTACATAAGTGTGCTACCACTTTTTTTTACTCGTTTCCATTACTCATTTTTCATTTTCCATTTCCATTAGAGGAAGGGAAGGAGAAGCCGTGAACAGAAGCGGAAAACAGGCAAAGACAATGCAAAACATATTTTCAATTAGTTAATCAGTCGGCGAGTCTTAATAGCTGTGGGTTGGCGGGGTATCCCATCTGCATTACTCAAATTCCAAGTGTAAGAAATATGGAAGCATAATGCCCCTCATATAATCTCTGTGAGATCCAGGCAACGTTTAGGAAAACAGATTTAAAAGTGCACAAGTTCAACAATTTCTAAGCCATGTTTGTAATTATATTTAATGTATTCTTAATTTAAAAGATAAATTAATTATCATTGCTAGCAGCATATAGGCTGCCTAAAGAGAAACATACCTTCTTTCTTTGATCCCTTCTTCACCTTCGACTTCGGGTCTGCTTCGGCTAAGATCGTGCACTGTGAGCCCCTACATGATGAAATAACATAAGGTGGTTCCGTCGCGAGCAGAAGTTTTACGAAGTGTCCACTTATTTCAGTGCACGTTCAGTGCCTCACTCACACTCAATACGACACTCAGTTTACTATGTTCCTTTCACTCGCACTTATTGCAAGCATACAATAAGTGGATGTCTGTTGCCGACGGGACCACCTTATGTTATTTCATCATGATGTAAGCCCCCAGGGCCACTGCCTGAGCAGCTCTGCTCTGGCCTCTCTGTTATCCACTTTGTTGTTTTAGAACCCAAATCGAGATAATGAAATTTCTATTTATTTTCGCTTTTTATTATTATTTTTCTACTATTCTAATGGTTAATGGAATCCAGATAAGCCGCCGCTCTTGGGTGACCAAAATATCGCTTAAAAGTAGTGTTTACTGTGCCCTCACTGACATTTTCACACATGTGTGTTTGTGTTTGGCTTTGTACCGATTTTCCATGTTGGCCGGCCTCGTGTTGTTTGCTTTTGTTTGCTGCCTTTCGTTTGTTTGTGTGAAAGTGAGTCAAATGCGTTTGTTTGGGAGACCCAACTGTGTGATATGCTTTCCAAAGGCACGAGTTCCCCATTTTTCCTCCTCTCACCGTCGTTCCCCTATTAGTTGGTGTCTTATCAGCGTCGTCTTTGGTGTGTGGCGTACTTTTCCATTGAACATTAACATTAAAATCGACTTGCAGCCTATTTAATTATTGAATTTTATTTTGATGTAATTACACTGAAAAGCATGGTTTAATTATATGAAAGGGAAACTATCATCAAGAAAAACTTTAATTCTCAGTGGTTACAAAGGGAAAATTTGAATAATGTTTGGGATACAAGAAATGTGTTTGAAATTGCAATTAATTAATGCAATTTCGCGTCTTTAGGAAATATTTATTTCCCTTTGAGCTCTTCTGCTAATTAGGATATCGCTCTTCCTGCTTTTTTACGATTTCATCAGTTGGGCAAACTTAATTAGCTGAATGGCGCACATGCTGCAGATTAATTTGAAATATGTGCTGCAGCAACCGCCGCCTTAATTGTTTACAGATTAGTTTCAGCCTGGGTGTGGCTCCATTCCCATTCCCATTCCGTGTGGATGGCGGGTGTGAACAATTAGCCGGGCTCAGTGAGAATGCGTTGATCCCAGGCGACGACGACGACGCTTGGCAAAAGTGTCACGCAAGTTGGGGAATCGCTGGGAATGGGAGGCTAGGAGAATCGCTATGGATGGCAATGGAGGAGGCTCATCATCGTCATCACGTTCGACTGGCTGCCCAGATGCTAATCGCTTGCTATTTTTGGGCACGCTTTGTTTACGTTTGGCCTGTGGCATTCGCCATTCGCCATTCCCTGTGGGGGCGTAGCCTCTTTTGGATCTGATTTATATTTGGGCCAGGATGAGGTGCTAAATTGCGTAGGTTGGGATGGTCATATACTGTGGGAATATAGTCTCTACAACCCTCCAAATTGTCCCCAATTAGGTGAGAAGAGTTGCGAAACAAGGCAACAGCAGCACACATCAATCAGTTCATAAATCAATCATTCGAATAAATAATTATTATTACCAATCAAGCCAATCAAAATGGGAGTCTCGAAGTGCCTAAATTGAATAAAACGCATGCATGTTGCGATGTTTATGGCCATAAAATATGATTTATGCGGCAATCGGACAAGCTTAAATGCAATTCTCGATCCCCCTCTCTATAACCTTCGACACCTTTAATTTTGCGCAACGCCGAAAAAAATAGAGGAAAAAAAACCGCTGGAAACGAAAATCAATTTTCAATTTGCATGCAAAAAAAATACATATAATTTCAGAGTGTTTTTCGCGTGCGAAATTATGCAAATTAGACAAGTCAACACGGCGGGGGAGAGGGAGAGAGAAGGAGCCCAGAAGCAAAAATCAAAAGGCGAGGAGAAACCGAAATTCCTCTTAAGGCCAAAAACAAAGGGGTTTCTAGCACCCTTCAGATGCGCTTCGCCGAGCAATTCAAATACGCGAGCGAGCGCTGACGTAGCACTTATCGATTTTTTCGACAATTACGAAATAATCCGCTTTGGGGGTCAATGCAGTCGTTATGAAAATGAAAAACTGCAACGAGAATCGAAAGTTGCAAAGTTTGGCCAAAGTTTTTATGTGCTTTTTGCAAGTAATGAAATCATACTTCTTCGTTTTAAGCTCTTCTTTAACTTGAAGTATTTTTTTTTCTTAAGATGATAAGTTTTTTTAAGGTATGCACTCTAATGTATTAAGTTTTTTATGTTTTCTAAGTTAGCTTACCTTAAATTCCAGCCTTTTGGAACGTATTAATTACCCTGGTATTACTACTCTTAAAAATAAATAAAGAAGCCAAAGTAATTGATCATCTTTTGCATAAATCATAGCTAAATCCTACCCGCTTTTTACAGACCTTAGTAAATCCCTTGTAAGGGCACTACCCCAATCAATTTCCGGGCATTAAGAAGACTCCCCGAAATAAACATTATAAAATATATGTATACACAGATATTTTATAAATCAACTTACAATTAATTTAACATGGCAATGTCCTCCAAACGATGTTTCGATCATCAATAAAACCTCCCTCGATTAATCCATTTTGGCGGCACGACACGTCGATTCGATGGCTTTTGGTCATTTACCTTTCGGCGCTGCGTGAGCTCGCTCCCAGAGCCAGACCCAGAACAAATCAAGATAAATTGTTAATAGTTTCAAAGTTCTACTTTTCGCAGATCGAACGAGGAGGGAGGGCGGGCTATTTGGCATTGACCGGACATATAATAAACGTGTCGAGCGTCGCGTTTTCTGTGTCACTTTTGCATACATGATTCATGGGGCTTTTCTTTTGCGTGATGTGGTGTCTTTTGCTTTTCTGGGTTCCCTCTCTAGAGATTGGGGAAAGCGGCAACAAGAACATCAAAAAACTCATATGTTTTCAAAGATCTATTGGTCTTATGGGTATTATTTTTTAATGAAAAGTAAGAGTTTCCTAAACCGCAAATTCTCATGTTTGTATATGAGAAAGTACAGCACTTAATTACTGCAAAATAGTATCTCCGTTTAGACTCACAATTAGATACTTACCTTCAGTGCTACCCTACACCCCTTTCACTCTCTATTTTCCAGGCAGGTTTTCTTTTTTTTTCGCCTCATTTGGCTTGACTTTCTTTCCACATCGCTGCGGGCATGGAAATTTGTCAACACGACGCTTTATTGGATCTGTTTTCAAGTGTTTATTCGCCCATCTGTCGCCGCCAGCGATCGCTTTATTGTACAATTGTGCGGCATACAACATAATTTGCCAAATGTGATTAGCAAATTATGGACATGGACATGGACTCGGAGCCGGAGCTGGGGCCAGAGCGGAGCTCGCTTTCAATTCAACGCTTCGCTTAACTGAGGCAAATTGAAAGCTGGCTGAGAGAAGCGGACTGAACTAGCAACAATTACAGAAAATTGAAAAGCATACATACTACATACGAACGGTTTTGTGGCAATAAAAAATTGGCCACTGGCGACGGGCTGTGCGCGAGTTCATTGACTTTTCTTCTTTTTGTTTTTAACTGTGGCATATTGCTTTGCCCCCGAGGCAGAAATAAGCTTCAGTTTTTTTTTTCCATTATTTACTGGCATTAGAACCCCTCGCAGCATATACCGTATCCCCCGATCTATTGTCACTACGCTCCGAAAAGCGATCTCTCGATGTCGTCATCGTCGTTGCGTGGGCTCCAGCGCTCGCTCGCTTGCCTTTGTGCTACCTTTTGTGCCTTTGCTACGTATTTTGTTTAATTAGACTGTGTAATTATTCATTACGGACTGCAATATATTTGAAGCGTGTGTGGGTGACGCTGCCCAAAGCAAATTGTAAACAAATGGAAGCGATGTAAACTTTACGGTGCTGCCGCCACTTTATGGCACATTTAAACTTTCTAGGAGTGTTTTATGCGGAACTGAAGACAAAGTTGGGAATTACAAAGTAAGCCCTGGGTAAAAGATCCTATATATAGATGTGGATACCAGCTGTTTTCGAGGGCCTATTACATTTATAGATTGACTAAGCCACTAAGAGGTTTCTAAGTTCAATAGGGTTTACAATTCTCACTGCTTTTGGGATTTATTAAGAGTTAAATCAGAGGAACGCATAAACACTTTCAAGTAACTAGTAATTTCTTTATTAACTTTTTTTGGCTATATATGTATATTAGTATTATAATTTATCAAGTGAATCATTAGCCAGTTTACGCTAATTGATTTTGCTTCTTGTTTGTGTATTGGCTGTCATCATTTGAATCTTGGTCAGCCTTGTTGTTTACTACGTGTATGGTACTAAAATAAGCTAAGCATTTTAACTAACATTAGCCATCATTATACAAACGAATATAACTTAAGCAACCAGTTCCCTGGCGAAGATTTTAAGGCCCCCCCAGTAAGATTGATGATTCCTTAAAGGTCGGTTAAACCTTGCACTTTGTCTCTGATTCTAATTAGATTTAGGTTAAATGAACAATCATTTCTGGGTTAGAAAAAAAATGAAGAATAGCTTGACATTTGTTATATATACATACAAATCTATGCAGCTGTGCTCTGCAGGCGCAGGCGCGCCTATCTTTAAATACGTGGGCTGCTATATATATTTCTGGTCAACGATTTTCGTCGCCAGAAGATGCTGTTGAAGCATTCAAAAACCATGTTTTTGAGGTGTGTCAATCAGAGTGGAAAAAGTGCTTCGAAAATTGGTTTGAGCGCATGCAAAAGTGTGTAAATCTTGATGGAGAATATTTTGAAAAACAATAAAACTATTTTCCTTAATAAATATTCGTATTTTCATTATTAGGCCAGAAATATATGTAGCAGCCCACGTATAATCTGAACCCCTGCGTGGGACCTCAGAAGATAAGACGAGCAGATGTGCGGTCTGCGTAGGTCATAGAGTACAATTAGAACCCAATCTTCCATATAAACCGGAGATCGTTTTAAATAAAATCCATTTCTTACAAAAACTCTTATGTAAACGTCATATATTTTGGGACCGCTTTACAAATATTTTAAAGATATTTAAAAGGACAAAATATAAGGTTTTCTATTGAATGTTGACTGTTATTTGTCTCTATTAGTTTTATAGAGGGCCTGCTCTCTCCCGACACTTATTTGCATATGGAGAAATATTTTTTTTCGAGGCTGACTCACCTTTTGCAGTGAACTCACCCTCTGTTTTATTTTTTATTTCTTACTGTTTGGGCTAAAAGATGCGCTGCCGTTGATGATTCAACAACAAAAGTTCACAGCAAACATCTGTTTGTATTTTATTCACAACAATTGTGATGGTGACTTTCGTTGGCAAATTGCTGAAAAGCGGGATTGAGTCGAGTATGAAAATTATTTGCTGTTTGCCATTTGCTGGCATATCAAAGAGCATATATTTTGCGCAATTATAATAAATGTAGTGGCTCTTGCCTTACCTTTTTGCGCAATAAAAGTT
Organism: Drosophila auraria; assembly: GCA_008042615.1. NCBI lineage: Eukaryota > Metazoa > Arthropoda > Insecta > Diptera > Drosophilidae > Drosophila > Drosophila auraria. The sequence continues at coordinate 21,752 of VNJW01015127.1, read as the reverse complement.
TATTAACATTTTGCACATTTGCCTAGCAACAACAATGGCAGCGGCTATAACTGGGTAAATAATAGTAGGCAACGGTAGACGACCGCAAAAGTAGCTGTTGGATTTATGTACAAACGTAACGGCACTTGAGCATGTTCAGTGTTGAATAATGATGGCGCATAAACAACAAACAAAAATAAACAACAAAAACGAAAGAAAAAGCCACAGATTAACAAATGAGCTCCAGACGCCGCCGGCTTCTTTGCATTTCCATCTCTTTCCCATATGCAAAAACCCGGCTGGACCACGCCCAGTTGTCAGTTGCAATTTGCACAGGCCAAATTACGTGTTTCTTGGCTTCCTATTCTGCCCGCTCAGGAAATCATATTTGTTAGACTGCCAAAGAAAAGTAAAATCGAAAAGAAACACTCTTAATGAGCGGCTTATCTGCGCACTTGCATCGCCAAACTCTAATCACAAACAATGGAAAATTTTACAGTATGGAAAGTTGCAGCGGCAGTTGGAGTTATGGTCTCTATAGGCTATATAGTATATACAATACTCTACGTCTGGCCTAATCTCCTTCTCTCTGCCCCACCTCGCTGCCTTAGCACAATATCGCCCCGGTTTTGGTAGCCGTCGAGCGGAGAGCGTTGGCCTGTGTGCCTATCTATCAATGTGCTAAAAGCACTCAGACTAAACTGCACAGGGAGAAAAATAGGGCTACGAAAGAGATTAGGAATGTGCTGGGGAGATTGTTTAGGGTGACAAGTATCTGGAGTTGTTTTAAAATCGTTCTTTGTTACCTCTACCAGTAAGAACAACTCAAACCAACTAGAACTAAACACAAACAATTATTTAACTTAAGACTTAAGACTTTATTCCTTTTCAAAAGACTTTGTTAAGGTTAATTCCTAGCGATTTTGGTATTCAATTATTAAAAAATTAGTAAATAGTAAATAAAATAAAAATATATATACCAGCTTAGCAGGGTTTTAATCGATTAAAGCTTTCGTTAAAAGGCCCTAGCCTGGTCTCAATCTCTTAAATAAAGAAAATAAACTAAAATAGTTTCTCGCTCTGCACGCTCTCGAAAGCAAACCGGCAGGCAGTCAGCCGCCGATTCAGATTCAGAGCGAGATTCAGATAGAGCAGAGAATGGTGTTTTTTCCTCTTTTTTTTTTTGTGAACAACAATAGCTATTCAGCGTTTGGATCCGCTGGCGCTGCCTAACTGCCACTGCGCTCTAATAATTATTTATAATAATTACTTTTTCAGCGGCCCGCTGTTTGGACATTAGCAGATACTTTTCGGGCCCTCTCCGTCTCTCTCTATCTATCTGGCTTAATTAATCTGCGGCGCGGGCTGCCAAAAGTGTTTCCACTTGATCGGCAGCGGAATCGAGCGCTGACCTTGACGATTTTGTGGGGGTTTATATTGAGCCAGACGCCTCAAAACGCATTCACTTGCACTGACCGCAACGTGCAGTTGGATCGTAAATTATTCGCTAGCGGCACGCACTTTCGCATTACCCCAAATATTATTTTTGTTTTTACTTTTTTGGCACGCACATGTGGCAGACACCCCGAGAAAAACCCCAATGGCAGAGTCACGGAGCCATTATATGCACAAGCACACATCTCATTTGTCGTCGATCCTGACATTAAACATTTTCGCAGCCGACAATGTCAGAAATGATGGCTGGCTAGCATGAAATGCAGAAATAAAATTGAATTTGCCATAGCAGCGAAGAGGGAATTACCCTGCTTACTAAATTTAAGCATCTTCGGCTTAATTTCCATTGAAATATAAAATTATATAAGACTATAAGCCTTAAGTTGGTAAACTTTGATTATCTGATATAAAATTTATAGTTACCTTTGGAATTTATAGAAATTATTTAATGTTAAAGGAGCACAAATAACTTTCTAAGGCCTTATAGCCAAAGCTACTCAAGAAACGTCATTAGTGTCTAGTTATTGAGTTTTCATGCAGCCAAAAAATATTAGATTTTATTCCTCTTCTCCATTTTTGAGCTTTAAATTTGCATTGAAAACATATTGAATTAAATATTCATTATACCCTTGCTCAGGAAAGGGAATATTTTGCGCGAAAAAGTGGCAGCAGCAGCTTTGCACATTTGTGCATCTTCTGGTTTTTATTATTTTTTTCTTAACTTTTTTTTTTCTTTTTCGCTGCTGTTGTATTTTTGGGGGCTGAGCATGTGGATGTGCATGTGCATAGTGTCTCTTTTTCTTTGCTTTGTCGCCTCGAGGTCATAAATATTTCGTTTTCGAAAATTTACTTCTGCAAAATAAACTTTTTGTCAGACTCTTTGTTCGTGGAATTTTTTCATTTTCTTTTGCCGGGCTAAAATTTGCATATCAACAGAGAGTGAGTGAGTGAGTTTTTGCTTGGCCCAAAGACACTGCGCGACATGTGTCTAGGGTCCATAGAGGGCTAAATAGTTGGCCGAGATGAGGTAGGACTCTAGCTTCAGTTTCAAATGTTAATGAGGCAATTTTGCGGCCAGAAGCACGTACCAAAAGCGGCCAACTGTTGGCTGCTGCTGCTGCTGCTGTTGGCCAAGTTGCGTGGAAATGCCATAAAATTGTGATTTATGCTTACAACAAAAGCGGAGGAATGCTTTGTTCTGTCCCACAACTGACTGCCGCCAGCGATTGTTGCCGCTTTTTCTGATTTTCTGATTTCCTGATATTTTGTGTAATCAACGTGCATTGAACTTTCGCACATCATCGCCCTCGCCATCGCCGCCGCCTTCGCTTTGTTTATATCGCGTCGGGCCTACGAAACAGAAATTGAGGCAGGTTCACCTCCTGGTACGGTACGGCCGAAAAAATTTGCCTTTCATATCAGGTGGAAATAAAAACGACACAAACACCGCTCGGAGAAACAAAAATTAATTTCACTTGGCAATCTATAAACATCCCAAGTGATTCATGTTTCCATAGTATATTTCCTTATTATTTATTAGTGGAAATATATATTTTTAAGATAAATGATTCTGTTGAATATTTAAATAATAATCCCTAGCTAAATAATATGTTGGTTTTATGCTTACTATTTGGAGGGTGAAAATATATCCCTTGAATAAATAAATCTGATTATCGGAGTTTATTTAATAATATTCAAGTTCCACAACTGCTCACTATTTAAAGGCTTGTCACAATAATATTTAAACGTTTCTTTCTGCTTAAATCATAATTTAAATATCTAAAATATCAAATTTGCATTTGTTTACCCAGTTTTTAGCTTTTTAAAAAGAAATGAAATGTGTGTTATCTTAACAAAATGTTAATTTAACTCTGACAGTTGTAAATAAGATATTGGATATGTTTTAGCTGGTAAATATGTTAAATTGTTGTTGCCTCATGTTTGTGAAATGTTTATTTCCTTTTAAAAGCATGTTTGAGCTTTGCTTAAGGTTTTGCATATTTTTTGTGAATGAAATTTCACACCCTTTTAGCGTTTTTGCCTTGTAATTTGATACTGAAATGTTTAGTTAATGATTTAACAAACCGTTTCCTTAACTTAAGCGATAGTCGATATATTTTTAGTGCTTATTAGTTCGTTTGATTAAAGCCGAAACATTTTGTTAATAAACATTTAATAGTAGTTTTGCATACAATATTTTATTTTATGTATATTTATAAAGTCCCAAACCCGCTATCTTGACAATTTTCCTCTGTGCAGAAATGTCTGGCGGATGGATGGATGAGTGGCTTTTTGTTTACTATTTGTTCGAGACACCAGTGCTTTATTTTGCACACATTTATAAAAAAAAAATTCATCACAAATTTGCATAAAGTTTCACACGCCGGTCCCAGCCCCCACCCACACTCACCTTCTCTCAACACTCTCACCACTTGCAGCGGCTCTCAAACTGCACTGGCTGCGACCATGATACAACTACAGAGTTGTTGTATCATGGCTGCGACACTCTCTCCTCTCTTTTCTGCTCACTAGCCAGCGCACAGTGGGATGATCATTTAAAATTTGATGGGAAAAAGGAAAAGTAATTAAATGTTCTTTGAAAACTTAAAAGTTTCAATATTGTATATTAATAGAAAAATGAGGGTATTAATAATAACTATATTAAAGATTTTAATTGGATTTCCCCTTCCTCATCTTAGTTTAATTTAATTTCATATCTAAATTATTTTTTTAAAGCTTCTTATTCGAGTCAGAAACCAAAAATGTTTGCATCCAAAACTCTTAATACTGAAACCACTGTGCCGCACTCTCCTGAGAGCCGGCACCGTGGTCGCTCTCTCTTTCCGCCTCGCCTGCTTTTGGGGCTGCTGCTGCTCACTCACTCAGAATGTGGAGACCCGTCGCTGCTCATTGTGTTTTGAGCGGTGCTCGCGAGCGTTACACACAAAAAAGATTGTTTAAATGTTTTTAGTTTAAACATTCGAAGCGTTGTCGTCGCCGCGCGCATTGCCATAAAATAAAAAATAGACCGTAAATTAATTTCTTTTGTCGCTCTCTCTCCGATTCCGTTGTGTGTCTCCGTGCCAACGAATCTCGAGACACGGCGGCAAGCAAATTTGATTAGCAGCGCTATCAAAAAGTCAAAATTGTATTTTTCGCGCTCCGACGTGTTGGCATTTAATCAGCAATTCAGTGTTCGGTGTTTCCAATAATTGGGCAAATCTAAAATCGAAAAAATATCTGAAGGCCCCCGAAAAAACTTCCGTTTGTCACCCCATAAGGCAATCATAATAAAAAAGTAATTAAATCAAAATCCGAATCAAAATCCAAAGCCAAAGCTCAGTGCTAATAAATGTGTAACGAACGTGTATGCAAATATATTCTGTAAGTTTCCTTAGTGTGTGGGATGTGTCATATATATAAAATACAATATATAACCGTGTGAACACAGATTCCAATGGAATCGGATCTATAAACGAAGTGTCGATACCATGCACAATGGGAAAAGAATAAAAATTAAGGCTTTGGTCTTGAAAAGTGTGTTTTTTAAAGGCAATATTTTGGTAAAGTGAAAGACTATTACAATTGCTTCTTTTATCATGGAATTTATATATCAAATACACAAGAAACTATATTTTTTAATCGAGGTTTTAATCTCTGAATCGTGAAATTATGAGTATACCTTGGATAGAGTTTTACAAGTTCAATCAATCCCTATCGCTTTCTTTGTCTAAATACCAGCTCAGTGACTCTGGAATCTCTTATATTCTGCAGTTCAGATTTCAATAAATACTCGACTGTAAATAAGAGACGTTGTTCTGGAATTTAGATAGTGATTATCGCTGCAATACCTTTCACAACCATATACACATTCCGCACATACTACTTGTATTCCAAAGCCAAACACATCGAAGAACAGCTGTGGTGCTCTTGATGTTTTCACAGTTGGCTTGGCTTCAGCTTTGGATTTGGTTTTAGGTTTTAGTCCCCCCTCAGACCCCAGCTTCGGTCTCTGGTTCAGCTTTTGGCCGACTTGAGGCTCGACGCTGGACGGATCTGATGACGGACTGGTCTCGATTTTTCGGTTTGTTTCGCTTCGGTCTCGTCTCATTTGATTTCAAGGGCCCAACACACACATTTTGACGCCTGATTGAGTTACAAACGGCGCCCCACCGCTCGTAAATCAATTTTTTTTCAGAGCCAGAGCCGTCTTTGCTGTACTTGAAGTTTATGCCAATTTACAGGTAAACTTCGCTGGGAAGTATCTCTTAAAATTTAAATAGAAATGCATGAAAATTGTATGGGAAATAGGAATATATTTCATGTTGTTAGTTGTGGAAAGGAAAATCAGTTAATTGTAGTTTAAACAAAGTTAAAACTGAACATAATAAGAAAGTTTTAACAATAATTCAAAGACGGCTTATATAGATTACTTAACCCTTGCAATTCCCTCTGAATTATAGGCTTACTTTACTGTGGCATTGTCCCCATTGAACACTGTTCGTTCCAGCCGAGATATTACACCCGTCGTCGGCCTCTTTGCACTCTGCGTGATCTTTAATTATGAATTAAGCCCAGCTGCGTGGTGGCTGGCTCTCACAATTATCGTATGCATGGAAATGATTTGCATGTCGTCATGTCTCGGGTGGGGATTCATTCCATTCCATTCCATTTCACTTCCCTGAGTCTCGAGTCTTGAGTCGGGGAAAGGTCAGGCTCTCAAGTCAATGCCAAGAGCCAGCCGCTGCTAATTAGCGCTGCACACTGCTGCCGAGGCGCCACTAAATGTACACTGTAATTGCACTTTATTTGTATCTTTAATTGCCCTTCCGCCTGATCGACATCGAGACGTCGTCAGCGATGCTAATTTAAATTTTGATTTATTAACGCGTTCGCTTGCAGCAGTCTTTTTCGCAGTCAGGGTCACCTCGCCACTCCGCCTCACTCCCTGTTCAAGCTCCACTCCCTTTAGTAACTTGGCTTTGCACTGACTTGGCCTGGCGCCACGATACACATCGGCACATAATGGCTTGCAGTGTCCTTCAAAACTCCCCTAAATCGTGGGAGATGCACTTGGAAATATAGTTACCTATGTTCCCACTTAACTATAAGGTGCTTAAGGCAAGGAACCATTCCAAATTGTTAGATTACGAAGCCTCTAAGCTCTAAATAACATTTAACGTTGTTTTTTAATATTTTCCTTTAGTTTTTCTACTTAAAAACCTATTTATTAAATGATTTTCTCCGTGTACAGAGTCCAAAAGGGGGTTGGCTTCTAAATCACTGCCATTACTGACCTCGCAACCTCGCTTTTCGGCTAGCCTCTTGGCTCTTTGACTTGGTTGTAAGTGCAGCAAGCAGTAAGTGGCCAGAGGAAGACCCACATGACAGAGTACGGCGCTTGAAGTGGTTTTCATTTGCCAACAAAAACGAATCAGCCAAGCACACAAGCACCCGCAAACCGCCCATAATATATTCGTGGTGCCCACTGGCCAGAGCCAGAGAGCCTCAATTCGGTTTGTTGGTTTCTTGGTTTCTGGGCCGCAGACGAAAGTGAATTCTGGTTTCCTCTTCTAGCTGCCACTCGCCGCACGTAAGGTTTATTTGCCGCTCATCAAATGCTATTCAGCGCCAGCGATTGTCCATGCATGGCGCACATAATTGCCCCAAACACCAAATACTCGTTCTGCGGACAACGCATCAAGTTGGGGCCTCCGACTAGAGATGTGCTAGCGTGACGAGTGGCAATCCCTTCGAGGTAAACACCTTGATGTTTATGGCATTTTCCTTCAAACAGTTTACTGGAAAGAAAGGTGTAAAGGATAATGGCCTGCGATTAAGGGTCCTATTTTTTACCTTCCCATAAAGCCTGCATTAAAGCCATTAAATTGGGTGTAAGCGTTAATGTTTGAGGCAGTCCCTGTTGTCTCTTTAAGTGCCTTATTGATTTTTCGATTAATATTTAACTTTTAGCCATGTCGTGGTCAATTGTTTTTGCTAATTAGTTGCTGGTGGTTACAGCAATGGAATATTTCTGGGTTAGGTTATTGATTAATGCATATATTAAATCTCTTGCGTAGGTTTTTAATTGCTTCTGTTGGTAGTTGGCTACTTTTTAGTGTTTTAATTTTATCTTTTGAGCCGTTGAAGTATTTGGTTACCATTTTATGCTCACATATATAATATATTTCATACTAAAACTTGATTTAAATCTTTGACTGATTAATGCTTGATTGGGAACCTCAATTTCCCTTGGTTTTCGGTTACTAACTAATGCTTGGATCTCAATCTTAGTCTTTCCTCGTCTTTAGTTACCGATTAATGCGTGTAGCTGGTCTTAATTCCCTCGAATATATCATTGATTTTGATGGGATTTAAGAGTTATATGGCAGTCCGATTAACATGCGAATCGGCGACTTCCATCTCTAGCCCCACATGTGCCTGCAGGCTCATCATTTGGCGGACAATTTGCTCGGCAATTTGTGAGTGCTCGATGGTTGGATACTCGTTGCTATTATTGGCTTTTATGGCGCAGAGCTCAGAGCTCTATCGATTTGCAAACTCATGGCGCGCGATCGTCGAACCCCTGGAGTCCCCGCCCAACAAAACGCTTTGCCTCCTCCTATAAATACAGGCCATTATGATTATTATTTCTTTCTTTTTTATTCCCCTCACTCGGGTTTTTTGTTTTATTATATATAATTTTTTTTTTGTATTTTCTATCAAAGCGTTTGCTGGCAACAATGTAGCCGCATTTATAAACTTATCGTTTGTCACTTGTCTCTATCTATCTCTGGTATCTCTACTCCACTCCACTCCTCCGCCATGGGATCCACTCGGGCGACGGCGACTGGTTTCGGGTGGTTGGCTTGGATGGACGCTGGTTGGGAACGCAGAGCCATTGACATTCACGGCACACACTCCTCGGGCTCTGACGACGACTGACGCTTTGTTTCTAGTAAATAAACTAAAAGCAAAACAGAAAAGAATATTTCAATAGGTGGAGAAATAAAGGAAATAATTTAGGTTTCTATTAATTGAATTGTCTATGGAGGAGTCTACGTTCTAAGGTTGACCGATAAAACAAGTTTGTATACTAAAGGGTATTTGACCCTTATGAATTAAATGAAATAAATACAATGCCTGAATCATAGATAACTTTGATGGATAGCATTTATATTAAATAAATATTTGTATTCTTATTAGAAATAAATGCAAGGAAACATTAAAAGGTCTTGTAGGTAGAACCTTACCTTTTCCATCATAATACATAAATGCACTTCTTTACTCTTAAACTCAAAGGTTGTATTATAATGGATAAATATATATATAGTCTATCCTTATTTAGAAATGATTCCCATTACCCATAACATTCTTACCTCCCCACTTTCGCTTATTAAAATATCCAAAGCTCTCACTGCCCACCAGTTCTTGGAGGCCCCGGGGGCCAATTAAATCCGACAGTCTTCTCGTGTTTTGACTTTAAACTTCAGAATTTCTGCCCACACTTCCTGGTGCGAGGCATTGTTTGACTCTCGTACATTTTCCATTTCCAGCAGAACCTCTCTTATACAATCTATAAAATTTACATGCTCATATTGGCCTGGCTTCAGATTTCTCCTTAGTGCTTTGGCTCCGGGTCGTCATCATCGCGAAACTTGTCGTCATCGTCAACTTGTTGCGCCCATATTTGGCAACAGATTCAAATCAGCGAGGAGCGACGTCTCTTGATCGTTTTATTTTATTTTATTCGCTCTATCGACAGCTTATATCTTGTTTGGACTTGGTCCGTCGTCTGTCTAGTGGCTGGTTGGCGTTGTTCTGGGCCTTGGATTACTCATGCCGACCTTTGTTTGGTATCTGCCAGCGATAAATGGGTTTATAGTAAGAAAATCGCCTATAGAAACGACAGTGTTTCACGGGTGCCAAGTAACGCCAGGTTCACTGAGCACGAGATGAGTGTGAGGGGGCGGTTCTCGATAATTTACAATGGGGGATTGCATAAATGTTTGGGCATACCTTGGTGAATATCGCAGCCCAATAAACACTTGCCATAAACGAGGGTTTCCATTTTAGATTTTCCTTGAAGTTATTTCTAAAGGGCTTGGCAATCGAGTTAAATATAGCAGTTATTTATCTGAAACTATTTTTAAATTTTAAGTAAATATAAAAGCCATATTGGACGTCTTAATTAATAAGGAATTTAATAGGTTTAAAGAGGTATTAATTATTGGTTAAATGCCATTAAACCTCTACCAATCTTGACCTTACTTTATTATTAAAACGTTTTCCCCTCCATTAAGGAAATCTTTTATAGATTTCCGCCTTGTAAAAGCTATGATTTTAAAGTCATACCTCAATGGCTATCGCTTATTGTTTAAAGTGTACCATTAGCCATTTAATTACATAAATTTCGTGTGGAATATTAAGTAAATCAGCATTGGCCATATGTGGAATAATATGCATGGATTCCTCAGCTTGTAGATGAAGTCATACCTAGCCACAGAACGTGCAATTATCGAGTTACAAGTGAATTTATTTTTATTTTTCCGTTTTCCTTCTGCTGATTATGGTGCCGCTGCCCCTGCATATCGGCGAAGTGAGCCATAAATTACATAATTGCCGTGTGTTTATCCGCTGGATATTGCAACTGTTTGTGCGGCGACGGATATCTCTCGGTGGCCTGGTCTTTGTTTCCAGTTCGGTTGGCAAATGTCTTTGTTTCGAACCAACTTCGAAGTCGGAGTTGCTGAAGATACGATCTGTAACAGACCGAGCGAGCGATCGATCTTTGTCCGCAGATTGATTTACTATAGATTCTATATTACTATATGCGAGAGTCAAGTCCCTTTGTTTGTCTACCAGACAGACGACGGAATGGCACACGATTTGCATGATTAACCGCTCGATAGAGGTAGAGAGATACAAGATAGTGTACGTAGCTTATTAATTTTCATGTTCAGCGATTTGTTTCTAGCCTTTGTATGCTAATGCGATCTGAAACATATAATATATACGAATAAATTGTGCAATTTATTCGTGCCTAAGATATTTTCCTTGTTTACAATTATCTTGCATATTTCTCTGACACTTTAGAGAGTGTCATAAGGAGAATTATAGCACATACAGTTTATATAAAGAACTTTAAAGTTCTTGGCACCTTTATAAGGTGAAAGAAGTTAGTTAGTTAACCAAATACTAAACTTACTTTATATAAAAATGAAAATTTAGTTCCCAAGCCATGTTTCTGCCTAAAAAAGATTTTTATATTTATAACTTCCCATGCCTAAACTGTGTAAACCTTCATGAGGTGTCATATAAAGCCAGCTTTATTTCCCATAAATAAACCTTACCTTTCTGCCAACTCTCTCGCTGAACTCTGTCAATATTTGCTGGGTATATTTGTATTATATTTATTGTTTGCGCGTAAGTTCGCTGAAATCCTCAACTCAAGCTCGCGGCAGCAGGGTCTCAAGGCGTTTTCCCAAACTGTGTAAACAGTCAACGAGAGCCTTTTGAGTTTGGAGGTTTTTTCTCGACTTATTCCACTTGGCCTCAACATATTCTCCCGCTTCCCAGTATCAAATTTCAAACGCAGCGCCATCGGTTTTGCATGTGCACTTGCTTCCGAGATAACAAATTGGAATGGAATTGAAATTCTATATGTTTGCCGGGACCCATCCAACAGGGGAAGCAACAAAGCCGAGGGTCAAGCTTTTGCTATTGTAGAATGCGGTTACGGGGGGTTGGTTTCGGGTGTTCCAATGGGCGGTGGGTGGTTGAGGAGGTGCCATATTCGATGGGGTAAAGCTGAGAGCTGCCAACTGGCAACGATTCGGGTTCCGGGGTGTGCAATGCATTGACATCATCTTGGTTTTGGTATTTAAGCGAGTTCATCAGTTTTATCAGGAAATAAATAACTTAATTAACTGAAATTGTGGTTTATCTGTCTAAGCCTCACATTAAAAGTTTTTTTTCGATTAGAAGTTGGGGTGCAAAGAACATACTTGAGGCGTCTTTTCTAAAATCTACAAAATAAGCCTGAGAATAGAAGTGTAATTTGAATCTGACTTCAATTGGACCAGATGTAATTTAATTTTTTTATTTTTCCGAACTGTCAATCATCATTCAATGGTTGTGTTTGATTTATTAGCAGAACATGTAATGGAAATTCATGGAAATTGAATTTTATTGGAGGGAATACATACACACATATGTATATCCATAGAATATATCAAAACATGAAAATATTTCTGATTTATGACATGTTTTCAATTAAATAATCAAAGTTTATTCGGAAATTCATCAATTATTAAGGGAAAGAAAGTAATTATGAGAGTTAATTATAAAAGAGATCTATTAATAAAAATTATAATTAAATGATTTGTTTTATTTATCTTTTTCCATGTAGGAGATTTTTAAAAACTAATTGAATTTAGTTTTAAAATTTTAAACTCAGTCTGTGAGTTAAAAGAAAGCAATTAACGTTAAATTTAAATACGTTTATGAATGCCTCAAATATAAGATAATTATAGCTGATTAAAATATTTACAATAATTAAAAGAAATACCTGCGGTACTGTCCGATAGACAATATTTATATCGATAACATTCAACCGTTAGCAATCGCTTTAAAATTGTTCGATAAACCTTCATTGTTCTATGCATGATAGAATTACATAAGGTAGTCTCATCGAGAGAGCTGCCCTCTTTTGATATTTTTTTGTCAGTGCTCGCTCTCTCTAGCATGTCTCTCTAAGAACGGAGAAAGTAAAAGCTGAGAAAGCCTCTCCAGTGCCGCTTGCGTTACACTATAATTCCCAACGAGTTCTGGCTGTCAACTAGTGGTAACCACTCTGATTTCTGATGAGGGGCACCTCTTTCTTCCTCTTCCCTCCTCTTTCTCTTCCGCCTCCATCCTCTTTCACTTCCCCTGTTCTTGTGAAACTGCAGACTGCAGTGCTTTCTCTTTCTAGCATTTCTCTCTAATAAGAGTAAGACTTCTATGTATACTCTTCCCTTGTTATCGTTGCCAATCGATTTCTGACAGTTGCCAAAAAATAATTGTTAAAAAGATGACACACGACTGTCATTTATCATTGAATTATATTCATTTCCTGTCTCGCATGCCTCGACTTAATGCCTAATGAGACTCAAGTTTTAAATAATTGCCAGCACACGAAATTTAATGAAAAGTTAACTGCAGTTAAAGGCACTGCAATAAAATGAAAAAATAACCAAATGCAATAATTTCTGCCTTTTTTCCCATGTGTGTGTCAGTGTGTATTTATTTGTAGTTGTTGCCTCGGTTCCGTGTGAAGTAATTCATGTTTTCTCCCTCTCTTTTTTATTTTTGCAGCTTAATTGTGCAACAACAACAGCAACAGTGGAGTCTCAACAATTGGCACAATTGGCGATAAATCAGCAGCAGCAGCAACGCAATAAAAACAACAACAAACGCCAAGATAGCGAAGCTACAGAAGAAGCAGTGTGAACCTTAGCAGACGCAGCAAAAAAAAAAGCAACAAAAACAAAAACAAACACAAGTAAGAAAACGAAATAATAGCGACGTTGCACTTGCAGAAAGGGAAAACGAATAAATCTACTAACAACGAAAACAGCGAGCTGGAGGGGGAGAGCAGCTCTCATTAGCATTGTCAGATATTCAAGAGCAAGAGAAGAAGAAGAAGCTGCTAAACTCTTTAAAGAGGGTGAAGCAGTTTAGGAACATAGAGCTGTTAGACCACCCAAGCTCAAGAGAACGAAAGGATCTACTAAGAACCTACTCAAGAGCAAGCAAGCAGTGAATTTCAAAGAAGAAAGGTGTATAAATTAACTCAAGAGTAAAGAAAGCAGTTGAATTCAAGCAAGGATCTACTAGAAGAGAGCAAGCAAGAAGAAACTGCAAGCAGTCCTAGTAAAAACGAGTTTTAATATAAAGAGGAAATGTGCAAAGCAGTGTAAACAGCAGAAAAGCAACTCAAGAGAGACAGCTAGCAAAAGGAGTAAGCTCAAGAGAGAGATCACCAAGCCGTCGTCCACTTAACACTCTTGAGTATCGATTTCACAGCCTGCTGCTGCTTGTAGTTGCCAACACGCGCTGACAGTTGACAATTTGACAGTTGGCAGCTGCAGCGGGGCAGGGGGCGGGGGCCATCATCAGCATGTGGCCCTAGACAAAAAACAGCAACAAAAAAACTGCACAGACAGCAAAAGAGCAAAAAGTGGAAACAAAAAGAAGGAGTAAAGGAAAGGAGGAGGAGAACCACTTGGCATTCAGCAGGCAGTGAAGCATAACCAGGCTTGGTTGGGCCCCGACCGGAAAGCGTCGATGAGTTGAGTGAAGCCACTCACTCCACTCTCCACTCACTCCACCTGGAACCCCTTTTCCCCCCTCCGCAATGGATGCATCGCCCTTGTCGCCGGAACAGGCGCCCGCCCTGGTCACCGGCCGCTCGCTGGACCAGCAGGTGGACGCCAGTTCGCCGAATCACTCGAACTACTCGAATCTCACCAACAGCAGCAGTGGCAGCAGCGCCTGCAGTCCCTCCGCCTGCTCCTCCTCGTCCTCGTCTTCCTCGGCGCCGCAGTACAGCGAGGATATACGTCGCGCAGCGGCGGCGGCGGCGGCGGCTGCAGTGCGTCCCACACCCAAGGCAGGTGGAGCGCCACAGCAGCAGGAGCACCAACCCGGCTCGACTTCCGGTTCGGGTTCGGGCTCCGGATCGGCCAAGACCTGTGAACTGGATTTGGGCGAGGAGCGCGACACCTTCTCTCCCATCTCCAGTCCCGGCTGCAATGGAGCCGCCATCGCGTCCATCGCGGACGTCCTGCCCTCAGGCAGCGGCGTGGACAACAAGATCTACGAGGGCGCCGGCAAGGTGAAGCCGCCCTCCAAGGAGGAGAAGCAGCGCCAGAACGAGGAGATCGTGTGCATGGAGACCTCGACGGTGTCCACGGAGACCGGCTCCTGGGAGTCCATGTACCCGGCAGCCAGCACAGTTCTCGCGCCCGAGGAGGAACCGGAGGAGAACACAGAGACGACGCCCTCCGCCTTCAAGGGCATCACCGCCAGCTGCTTGCTGCGGGATCTGGAGAAGCGGGATCAGCCGCTGTCCACCTCCGGCACCAGTGCGTGCTTCATAGACGCCTCCTCGCTGAGGGACGAGGACGAGGTGCTGTCCTTTCCCAGCCTCGATGGCCACGCTCAGGAGGAACCAGAAGCGGGGCCTGAAGAGGAGGTGCACGAGGAGGCAGAGCCCTCGCCCACACAGCAGCTGGAGCAGTTCCACAAGGCCTTTGCCAGGTGCAAAGCCGGGCGGCAGAGTCAGGAGCGAGAGGAGCAGCGTGACGAGGAGGAGGAGGCCGCCGAGGAGCCCGCAGAGGAACGACCAGCGGCGCCCATGTCCGTGCCCTACAGCTTCCAGCACAATGCCCAGCACTTCAGCGTGCATCCGCTGGGCAGCAGCCCCAAGTTCACGCACCATCAGCTCCAGCACCACCAGAGCCAGAGCCAGCACCATCCCGATCTCAGCTACACCACGGACTACTCCTCCAGCAGTCCGGCTCCGAGTCTGGTGTGGTCGGAGCAGGGCAGGAGCCACCAGGGCGGCGCCTCCGTCTCCGCCTCGGCCTCCACGCCGCACAACTCCATGGTGCACATCGAGCCGGCGTCCGTCGGGAGCAACAACTCGTCGATCCACCGCGACTACACGCTGTCTTCCTCGCTCTCGCACCACCGCGATTCGGGCGCCTACTGCAGCGACGCCACCGACTCGCCGCTGCCCCTGCCGCGCACTCCCAAGCGCAGCTCCAAGTTCGACGAAGCCAATCCCATCGTCTCGGGCGGGGCGTCCATCGAGGACTTCCGGGAGAAGCAGTGCGAGAGTCCCAGCATCAAGAGGCGCACGGACACCTGTCCCATTGTCTCGGGGGGCTTTGTGTCCCTGGACTTTGCGCCCACTCGCCCGCTGGCGGATGAGGATGACGACGAGGAGGACCTGGCCGAGGATCCGGAGATTGCCGGCGTGGAGATGCGCGTCAAGCGGAAGCCCGTGTCCGGCATAGCCTCCTGGGTGGTGGACATGAGCGACTGCCGCCCGGAGAGGCGGCGCAGCACCAGCAGCACCACCTCCAGCTTCCGGGAGCGCTCCGACTCGAACAGCTCGCACAAGAGCGGCTGTGGCTTCTATGTATCCTTGGACGACATGGACAGGAAGCCGCAGGAGCAGCCAGCAGCAAAGCCAGTGGCAGTGGCTCCTCTTTCGCAGCTCAGCAAGTCCTACACGGCGCCCAAGTCAGCGGGATTCTTTGTGGATCTCTCGCAGAGCGGCCGGGACGAGGAGCAGGAGCGGAAGGCGCAAGAGCTGGCCCAGGCCCGGGAGGAGCCCAAGCCGGAGCCGAAGAACATATTCAGCATGTTCATTGACTTTGGGGAGCAGAAGACGCCACGCGCCAACGGGCGCAAGGAGCCCCTGAGTCTGGCCCAGCGCCTGTCCAGTTCCCTGAGCTCCTCCTCCACTCCGCAGCGCAGGGGAGGCGAGGCCGAGGTGATGAAGTCCAGCGCCAGTTCCACGGAGACCCTAATGGCCAAGAGTGCCAACCAGAAGGAGCCAGCATTGGCCGCTTCGGGCGAGAGCAAGTCCCTGGACTACAGGTGCAACCTGGAGCCGCCGCTCACGGTGGCTGCCCTGCGTCGCCTGTCGCAGCAGCAGCGCCAGCAGAGCGATCCCGCCAAGCGGCACAGCTGGGGCAGCAACAACGGATCGGCACCAGGAACTGGAACTGGAACGGGCACGGGCACGGGCAGTGAGTGCAAGCGCTCCATCAGCCTGACAGCCAACGGGGGAGCGGAGTCGTCGTCGTCGGGCCTGATGAGCATCATCGACAAGCTGCCCATTATATCAAAGGCCTCGTCCCTGTCCATCGACAGTTCTGTGTCGCCGTACGACGACTTCAGCGGCTCCAATCCCGGCCTGAGCAGCTGCTCTGAGGAGGAGCAGGGCCAGGCGCAGCAGGGCAGGATCAAGAAGCGGCGAAGGGATGCGCAGCTGAACGAGACGTATGACAAGTCGAGCCTGGCCTCGGTCACTGAAGGCCTGCTCTCCAAGGACATGTCGCCCGCCTCCAACACGGACACGGATGATCTCACCTTCCAGCAGGACGAGCAGCTGGCCAAGGAGCAGGCGGCGGAGCTAGTGGCCCTGCCCGTGTCTATCCAGCTGACCAGCAGCAGCTCCAACCGCACCAGCAGCGTCATGGAGACGATCATCGAGGCCAAGGAGACGGCCTCGCCCAAGAAGCAGGTGACGGTGACGGCGCTGAGCAATGGCCACACCATGGAGTCCCTGCACGCCACCATCGAGAAGCAGAAGCAGCTGCTGGAGACGGTCAACGAGCACGGCGAGCAGCAGGCGCCGCAGCCCTCCCAGGCGCAGCAGCCCTCCCAGATCCCCTCCAGCTTCGTGAAGCTCTCGGACATGGACAAGCCGGTGAAGCACGACCTGCAGTCGCCGGACTCGATGAGCAAGAGCGTGGGCAACAACCACCGCAGCTCCCAGCTGGGCCAGAGGCTCTACCGGGACGAGAACCGGGCGCGTCCGCACTCGTGGGCCATGACCCGGTCCACGGGCAACACGCTGCAGAACTTCACCAACTCGGTGGACAACATCCGGAGCCTCTCGCGCCTGTTCCCCAACTTCTCCAAGGAGTTCTCCAACTCGCTGCCCGGCGACATGACCCTGGAGCAGGTCCAGGGCCAGGTGCAGCAGCAGCAGCAGCAGGTGGACTACATCCAGACAGATCTCAGCGCGGACTCGAGTCTCGCCTCCAGCTTCAGCCGATCGGGCATGGACGAGTCCTCGCTGAGTTGCCGCCAGCCCCGACGCCTGGGCGAGGACTTGCTCAAGATGTTCCTGCAGGAGATCGCCACCGACATGCTGGTGGAGGTGCACGGCCGCCGCATCCGGGCGCACAAGTGCATCCTGCGCTCCCGTTGCCAGTACTTCGCCGCCATGCTGGCGGGCCACGGAGCCCAGAGCGTCGTCTCCCTGCAGGGCTACTCCTACGCGGCCGTGCACTTTGCGCTGTGCCACATCTACTCGGGGGCCTCGCACCCGCCGGACGGCATCAGCCTGATGGAGCTGGCCGCCCTGGCCGATCTGCTGGGCCTGGAGGGCCTCAAGGAGGTCACCTCGCACGCCCTGAAGACGAACTACTGCCACAACTTCCACAAGCCCTGCTCCGGCTGCACCGACGGCATCCTGCAGGTGCTGCCCGTGGCCCTGAACCATGCGCTGGACGACCTGTACAGGAAGTGCCTGCGCTGGACGTGTCGCCACTACCTGAAGGTGTGGCCCACCCGACAGTTTGCCCAGCTCCCACCAGACATTCTGGGGCGGTGTCGCCAGCAGATCGTCGCCTACTTGGTGAGTATTTCCATACCTGTAGGGTATCCAACTCCATTGCTAACAGATTACTTCGTTTTCAGACCTCGGAGACGGTGCTGGACACGGTGCTCGACTGCGACCACCTGCTGGCCCAGCTGTCGGCCTACCGCTGGGGCCATGTCTGCGAGCAGCTGGTGCGCGACATCCTGGACGCCGCCTACACCTACGTGGGCGACCACTTCGCCAGCCTGATCGCCAGCGACTCCTTCCTCTCGCTGGGCCACGACCGCAGCCGGCACATTCCGCGCCTGGAGACCCTCCTGCTGCACACGGCCGCCGAGCTGACACCGGAGCAGGCCTGCCGGAGCTACCAGCGCGTGACCCGCCTCAACACGGTGCTGCAGGCCAAGCTCATCCACATGCCCGCCAGCCTTGGCCAGTCCGAGCTGGCCCGCGAGCTGCAGGGCCTGCAGGAGGAGCAGCTGGACTGGCAGCCGGAGTACATCCGCCTGGTGGGAGCTCTCGTCTACGCCGTGGAGCAGTGCCTCATCCGGCAGTGCTCGCGGGCCATGCGTGTCACCGCCTGGCAGCGCATGGACCTGGAGCTGCGCAAGAAGATCCAGACGCTGGCCCGCCTCACTGAGCCGCTGGACATGAAGCGGCAGAACGGCAAGCCGGTGGGCAAGGCCTTCTCGTTCGGCGGCAGCTCAAGGAGCCAGGATCTGGTGCAGATCAAGCTGGCCATCCAGGCGCAGACGAAGCGAGCGCACGCCCAGGAGGCGCAGCTGTACAAGGCCACGCAGACGCACGACGCGGCGGCGGGAGCAGGAGCTGGTCACGTGCAGACCGCGGAGCGAGGAGTGCAGGCGAACCACGAGTCCCGCGAGGGTGGAAGTAAGCAAAGACCCATTGGGATTAAATCCTGGCTATGACTCACATTTCCTCTCTTTTTTCGACAGGCAAAATCCTAAAGTCCAACTCGCGGGCCTACGTTCCGCATCGCGCCAGCTCCCAAGTGGCCTCGGAGCGCAACAGCTTGAATCTGCATCGGCGCACCCAGTCGGAGGCTCCGCCCGTGACGCACAAGAAGCCTCTACCCGAACCCAAGGCGGCTGCAGCCCCAGCAAAGGCCGCCGCGGCTTTAGCGCCCGCCAAGCTGGCCGAGGTGCGACCCCGCTACCTGGAGCCCCGCAAGCCCAGGGCTGCAGCGCCTCCTGGCGCCACAAATGGCCACGGTTCGGGACCAGTTCGCAGTGCCACCAGCTCTAGTATTCCCGCCAACGGGGGAGGCAGAAAGGCGCCCGCCAAGAACCTGCACATCTCCTCCAGCGACAGCTCACGGAACTCGAGTCCAGCGGCCCGCCGAGTGCAGAACGGAGCGCGACTGGGCAACAAGTCAAGCAATCTCTCCATGGACAGCCTGGCCTCACCGGCTCGTCGGGCCAAGAGCAGCTCGAGGGGACCGCAGGACAGGTACTCCTCCGACCAGAACTCGCTGGCGGAGAGCATGAAGAGCTCGGTCATCACCAACAAAACGATCTCACACGAGTCGCTCTCGGGCAGCTCGAAGCTGGCCCGAGTCCAGCTGCTCAACGGCCACGGCAAGGTCAGTGCAGCCAATGCAGCGGTCAAGATCAAAGCCACGCAGCGGGGCTCCACGGTGGGCAACAAGTCAACGCGCCAGCTGAAGCAGCAGCACAACGCGGCGGTGGCCTCCAACGGCTCCAGTCCCAGCTCCGTGCACACGACCAAGTCGGCCGCCAGTCGCCTATCCTCGGTCAGCAGCACGCTCTCCACCCGCGAGCTGTTCAAGCAGCGCTCCATCTCAGTGCCAGCGGGCGGGACAGAGGCGCCGAACAAGGGACGCCACAGCTTCCTGTCGGCCAAGTCCCGCGAGATCCTGGCCAAGCGGGCGGAGAAGAACAAGCTGCAGCAGCAGCAGCAGCAGCAGCAACAGAAGCAGACCGAAGAGCCCGGCGGCGTACTCCTCCGCGCCTCGGCCGGACCCCTGCGCTCCTCCTCACATTCCGCGGTGACCAGCATGCTGCAGCAGCACAATCTGCGCAACAGCCTGCCCTCCAGCATCCCCACCCGGCGTCCCAATACGCTGCATCTGAAGAAGACCACAGCGACAGCGGTGCCCACCACGAACGGGCTCACCAACGGCTCCTACAAGTCGGCTCAGGCGGTCAAACAGAAGCTGGACTTGCTCATCGATGCCCAGATGGAAGGCGGGGCGCCGGCGCCCAAGGAGCGCGTAGAGTCCAAGCTAGAGCGCTCGAGCACCTTCTGCAAGGATAGCGCCGATCTGGACATCAGCGAACTGCAGATAGTGGAGTAAGACGAGCAACAGCATCAATATTATGGGGTGGGTGAGCTTAGGAGCATGGATTGCAGCTGCAAGCATTACTAATCCTTCTCCCTCTTGTCAGGTCGTATCAAATATGGCCCCGAACCGCAGTAGATGCCAACACCCGAGTCCAGAGTCCAGAGTCCAGAGAATCCAGCAACCAGCAACCAGAATCCAGAACCGTACACGTCCCATAAGGCAACACTAGTCAATAATCTAGCATATGCAGCTGCCGTTGCAGCTGGCGCATGAACCCCTAAAGAATAACGAATATGTTACTACTACCAACGGCGGACAACCGAGATATAATTATTAGCAAGCCCTAATTCCATCCCCGAGAAACAAGTTATTGCCGTTGAACCTAACCCAACCCACTTCGAATTAAATTATATATTAGCTTATTGCGATGATGGGGCAGCGACGAGCGATGGATAAGCCAGATGAAAAACTGCTAAACAAAAACTGAAAAATGAAAACAAGTATTTGGTGATATTATTTAGAGTGCGCTTTAGTTTGCGACAAGTGCTTATAACCCCTAGAAACCAGAAACCAGAAACCAGAAACCAGCTCTCTACTCAAAGTACGATCCAGCGATGCTTTATGCGCTTTGCAGGCTGCATTTAAGGTCTTCTCTACGCTCTCTCCCCCCGCTTTACGATATCCTATATAGAAGAGGGATCTCTATATAACCTTTTAGGCTTGAACTCTTTTTATACTGTTGTTTATTTAACTCGTACTCGTACTCGTAATCGTAATCGTAACAATGGCGCATTACTTCAGCAAGGCAACCAAGAAAACGTCTCTTTTACATCTATTATATTATTTCATACGATTATTTATACATTTTAATTATATTTGGTTAATATAAACATAGAACGCGGCGAGCGAAGGAGAGTTTTTGTAAGCAAAGGCATTGATATATTGATAATGAAGTGCAAGAAGTAATAAATGTGTGTATTTATTAAAAGTTACCATATACAAGGAAGGTGTTTTATTTACTCAGGGTTCAAATGCACTCTTTGCCCCAGTTATGGCTTTGTAGCTGCGTAGATACATGTCTCCCTGAGCTCAAAGAAGCTGGGTTGCGAAATTTTTTTTTTTCGAAATCTGAAAGGTGCCCATTTTTGCCCATCGTTTGCCCATGTTTGCCCACCAATTAATTTTTTTTGCCCTCGTCTAGTTTCGAAATTATGGAACTTCGAAAATTTTCGAAACTTTTCGAAAATAAAAAAATGACTTTTTTTAATTTTTTTTTTTGCAAATCGCAATAGAATCGTTTGCCCACTTTTGCCCACCCCTTAGAATTTTGAAACAAGTTTTAGTTTAGAAAATATTGAAAGCATTCACTGAAAAAATAAAAATTTTTGAAATCTGAAAGGTGCCCATTTTGGCCCATCATTTGCCCATGTGTGCCCACCAATTAATTTTTTTTTGCCCACGTCTAGTTTCGAAATTATGGAACTTCGAAAATTTTCAAAAATTTTTAACATCAAAATTTGGAAATCTGAAAAGTGCCCATTGTTGCCCATTGTTTGCCCATGTGTGCCCACCAATTAATTTTTTTTGCCCACGTCTAGTTTC
>VNJW01015126.1:0-15595 GCA_008042615.1 Drosophila auraria | reverse complement strand
GGAAGACGAATCATTGTGCACCATGACAATGCGAGCTCTCACACATCGGCTCAAACCAGCGCCTTTTTGACTGGCCAAAACGTCGAATTGATGGGTCATCCGCCGTACAGTCCTGACTTGGCACCAAATGACTTCTTTTTATTCCCTCACATCAAGAAGAAAATGCGTGGTCAACGATTTTCGTCGCCAGAAGATACTGTTGAAGCATTCAAAAACCATGTTTTTGAGGTGTGTCAATCAGAGTGGAAAAAGTGCTTCGAAAATTGGTTTGAGCGCATGCAAAAGTGTGTAAATCTTGATGGAGAATATTTTGAAAAACAATAAAACTATTTTCCTTAATAAATATTCGTATTTTCATTATTAGGCCAGAAATATATGTAGCAGCCCACGTAAAACCAACTGCAGCGGGAGAGTGTGGCCCTAATGATAAGAAAAGGTGTTAGGGGCTAATGAATTTATGGCCACATTAAAGTTATTCGCTTTGCGGCCAGAATGGCCTTAACCGAGGGTCCAACACTTGGGGAATATGGCTTGTAATGATGCTAGACCAGCTCATAATACTTAAGAGCTTTACCTTTCATTTACTTGAGTTTTGTTTATTTCTTATTATTTTATTCTATTATGATTAGACTGAAACAGAACTATTAACGGAGTTGAATGTATAATTTCCACTTATTTTATAGGCAACCCTCCCTTCTGGAATATTTCTCAGTCACTCCAAAATAAAGTTACAATTACGCAATAAATCAACAGTCCAGCGTCTATTTCCCCATGTAATTAGCAGCATTTTAAATCAACAAACCGCCGACACTTTTACACCTTTTGCCAGACAAATCCGGAAACGGTCTCATGGCCCTTTGGTTTTTGTTTACCTTTCGACGAGGCTTAGAAAGTGAAAACTTTCATGATCAATCCAAATTATAAAGGCCAAGCCAAACATAGAGCGTTGATTGCAGTTCGTGCCTTGCACTTTTGTAGACAATTATAATTTTAGAGAGCAAGTATTTCAGTTATTATTGTTTACTCTTTTTATGGTGCTAATTTAAGTATTTTTGGGGATGGATTTATTTAATAGAAGAGCTTCTAACAAAAAAACTAACTAAGGCTTGAACATTTATTAAAGATTTATATATATACTTTAAGAGTATTACATTATGTTAATGTCAAAAGATATTTTCATTTCAAAACCGGTAATCTCTCCACAACTCTTCTTTCTTTTTCTTGTAAAGCTCTGAGCGTGGCCAAAGTTTGGACTTAATATTGTCTGCATTTTATGCAAATCTCATCTCCCATTTCTCCATCGCTTCATCTGCTTTCAGCCAAAAAGTGTCTGCTCGTTTTATCACTTTTCGCACAGTCCCCCTTTGGCCAAATTAATTTCAGTCAAAAGCCGAAGCCCTGCCCTTGGGTTCCGCTTTGAGATGGGTTGGAATACACCTCCATAAAGGTGTGTTTTATCCGCTTGGCCTTTCTTCGCCCGACTTAATGATTAATTTGGATACATGTATGTTTTATATTTCGCATTTATTTTTTTTTTGGCAGACAGACAGACATCTTGTACGCCACAATGTAGCTCATATTTCTGCTGACAAGCCAACCGCTGATGTCCAGGTCTCTTCTTTCTTTATTCTGCCTTTTCGATCGAAAGCCACTTTCTTTCCATTTATCTGGGCACCGATATTTGGCTGTGGCTTTTGTTTTAATCGCTAATTGCACTCCGTGGCAGGCCTTAATTTACTTGTTGGCAAATTGAAATTTGGACCAATAAAGATAAGCCGTGTAATTTGTTTTATATTTTTCTGCAATCTCTGGCAGGGGATGTGGGCAGTTCGTTTATATGGGTTTTTAGTTTATTTTGATTTTAATTTCGAGGCTGAAGCCGAAGTTAATTTGATGTGGGTGTGTTTATGATATGGCTATGGATTTTTATCAGAATTGGTTCATAAATTATTATTTGCCATTAATTTAAGCTGACATATGCCGACTAGGTATTTACCTTTATTCCGTTTTTAATAACTGTCTTGCGAAATGGCCACTAACTATCGGTGGATATTGGATTATCGAGCTTGTAGACGAATATTAAATTAATGGGATTTTTATAATTTATGTAGCTTTTTTCACAGGCTATAAAAAATGTAGAAATTTCAAAAATATGATGTATATTTAATATTGATGACTTTAATGTCTGATAATTGGGTTAAAAATATAGTAAAACCATCTCTTAATCAGGGGTTATATTTAATTTAATAATAGTTGCGAGGGCATTGTTCTATAAGCTTAAAATTTAAGTGGGTTTCCCTTGACTGGCATTGAATTATCGACCCCTAGCTGACCCCTTCCACGCCCCCGTTTAGTGCCAGGCACATTAATGTCAAAGAGGCGGCTAATGAACATATTTCGCGGCATTTATTGAACAATTCCAACAATTTACGTTTATTAGCGGCCCACAACTAACTCGAGAAAAGCTGTTAAGCCTTTGACTCATTTGCATTTTGCATGCAAATGTGGTCAGCAGGCACATATATAGTATCCAAGTGCTTTTTTTCAGTAGCTCCACTCTGGCAGCCAATTAGCGACTTATACCGACTTATGCCGGGGTGGCCTTTGCCTGCGTCCCCCTGGGCGATTTCCCGACTGCAGTTCTAGACACTCTCCTTCGTGCCAGCAACCTTAATTACAGTCCAATTCCGATTGACGAAACTCGGAAAATTGATAAATTGTCGGCCATTAATGAGAGGGCTCTGTGCGTCGAAACGACCGACAGGTGGCGCTCCGGGTGGTTGGGTGCGCGCGGTTTTTGTCGCCCGCAAAGTCGCGCCCAATAGTTCAATGGCGCGCGCGCGTTTTGTGGCTTTTTGTTGCAATAATCAGTCGCTTGTTCGACATCGGATTATGATGGCTAATAATATGTTGGCTATTGCTATGGCTGTGGCTATTTTCAATGTGCATTTAAGCCTGATTGCAGTTATTGTTGAGAGCGTAATTAAGCGAATGATTGTTAAGTAAGCGAAAGTTAAAATGGAGACTCTAAATTGAAGATAATTTATGGTTTGATTCTAACAAAGCGTATTAAATCCATTCTAATAAATAAATAAATTGTTAGAGTACAGATTCAAGAAGAAGAAGTATGGACACACCTAAGTTAATTATGAAATGTAAACTGTGAATTGAATTTAATAAAGTTTTACAACCCTTGAAATAGGTTTACGCGATTCATTAACTTTAAATTAAGTTCTACATTAATTACAAAAGACTACGATAAAACAAAATAAATGGCTAACATTAAATCTAGGTTAAATATTTACATTAAGAGATTTTCTTATAAATATTTATCATAAATCACTTTCTAAAAATAAAAGTAATGGGCTTCTGATTGGTTATTATTTATTATTATAATTATTTGAAAGGCAACAAGTGCTTCTAATTGATTATTCCTTTAACAAATGGGATATGGGATATAAATGGTTTCTTGTTCATTTAAATCCAAACTGAGTCAATGGAGATTGTTTGCTTATCTCACCCCTACTTTTATCGATCGAGAAAAAAGAGGTTTGCATTCGAGTTCCTGGGTCACACCTTCTCAATCCAACTTGGAGCCATGAATATTCGCATACATGCCGCTAAATCACGGCCATGTCACCGCGATCAGTAATGAATAATTGCACAGCGTGCAGGAAAAACGACAATAAAGAAACCCCGAGGTGTCTCACAATCGGAATCATTTCGAGATACGCGATGCGAGTTGCGAACTGTGAGCTGATTCAGGCAGGTGTCGCACTCTATCCACTCTGGCCAGGTAAATACATAAATCTCTTGCGAAATCGAAGCAGCAGCAGCAGCAGCGGCAACAAGCAGAGCTAATGATACACGGCAGCCAAGGCATCCAATCGAATACCAATTACAATGTTTGACATTCCGCAAAGTAAAAGATACAGTAACCAAGGTGCGCTCCATTTGATTGATTGCCTGCCCCAACTTGCGTTTTTTTGGCTTTTGCTAATCATTAATACGTGATGCTATCGAAATTGTGGATAATTAACGCCATATTTGTTGCCAGCACTGGACAATTAGACGGGGCACAGACCAAAAGGAAAAATAAATTGCATGTGAGATAAAATCGCGCTGCTTTGCGTTTTTCCTGGCAACTAATGGCTTGGAAAACGCGCTCGAATCGCGTTCGCGGGTCGCTCGAGTCGGCTTTATTTGGCGCTTTTAATGCAAACTATTTCGGATTTGAATCACAGGCATTTTCCAAGTTGATTTGTCGCCTGTGCATGTCAATCACAAGCATTGAGGTAGCTGGACTTAGTTGTACAAATGTGGTCAACATTATAGGATTTAATTTAAATTAAAATAAGTTTTATTAAGTT
Source organism: Drosophila auraria (assembly GCA_008042615.1). NCBI lineage: Eukaryota > Metazoa > Arthropoda > Insecta > Diptera > Drosophilidae > Drosophila > Drosophila auraria. The sequence continues at coordinate 11,225 of VNJW01015126.1, read as the reverse complement.
TAAAACGGCTGTGAGTTTATAAAATAAAATAATACACGAAACTTGTATTTTGATATATAAATAAATGCTTTTAGAAGTAGTAAACTTTATTTTATTATTTTTTAAAATAATAATACTATTTCAGATGCAATTTTCTTTGATTTCTAAGGTTTTTTGTATAACTATTAAGTATATTTTTCTCTTAATTTTTATTATTATAATTTCTATAATCCTGGCCACAATTGTAGTTATTTTCGGGCCGCTCATAACACGATTTCCCAACGATAATTAGACACAGAGCACGGGACCAGCGGCCACTTAATCTAATGACAGTTCTCTTACTCCCAACACACCTCACTCCCTCCGGACTAAACGACTTCTGGTCTGGCTCAGATAGATAGTTATGTAAAGTGCTTGCTGGCTACCAGACAACAACCAGCTATGGATAACTGACACACTTCCGACACACGGGCCATATCCATATATCGATCTTGGAGAAATGGAAAATGGAAAATCAAGGCAACTCCGCCACTTTTGTGGCTGCTGCTCCAATTGTCGCTGGCCAAAACAGAGACAGGCCACTCATTCGCCGACCAGGCCATAAAGTCAATTTACTTCAATTGCCGGGCATTGAGCAAGTTTTTCCGGCGCATCTGGACTCATCTCAAAATCAAATCAAATCGAATCGAATCGTCATATTAATCAGGCGTGATTGTAAAAGGAAACTTTCTTTCTTTGGCATTTCTCTGGTGGCATTTTCAAAGGCTTCGTCTTGTTGGCGGCGTTCGACTTAATGGCACTTAGGTGTCGAACATTTTATGATTTTACGATCGATGGCGATATGGTGTTATATGGCTTTTGTCTGCCGTTGATTAAATCGGGCAAATTGGGGAGAGGAACAAATGTGGGCTTTGTTTATTTGTTTTTGGCTTTGAAGGTGCCAAATCGAAGAAAGAAAACTTATGTTTGTTATGGAAATTGGTAGACATGGAAGAATAAATTAAAATGGTTGCCTATTATTTTACCATTTTAATTAAATGTTTAATTGTTTCAGGATTGATTTATTTTATTCCGATTTATTTATTAACTTTTCTATTTTGCCAAACGAAAGCCTTTCTCTTCACTTTCGCAAGTAATCCAAATCACATCTTTCCGACCCCAAAATATGACAATAATTAGAAATCAATTTACACGTCGGCTTTGAGATCTCCACCGACAATCTCTCTCTCCCATCTGGTGGGGAGCATTGTTCGCCTAGGCCGTCCTTTTTTTGACTGTCGGATCAGAGTCCGCGGGCCGAAATTTTACATTCATGTCCATGTCATGTGTCCGAGCGACTTGGCACGTTTATGTTTGCTTATGCGCCAGTATTAAAGTCTTAAGTGAAATCCCATGTCACGTGTCAGAGATCGGACTGAAAATACAACCCCAAATCCGACTTGCAAGTCCGCAACCGAAAACCGAAAACCAAAAACTGAAAACTGAAGCTCAGCCCCCAGACTGAAATCAATTGAGAATCGCTATGAAATAAATACTTCAGAAAAATGCGAATGTTCTGAAATATTGAGGCAAGAAGTAAACAAAAAGATTACACTGAGAGTGAGGATTTAGTTAGCAATAAAAATATTGAATTCGTTAGTATCTTAAGGAATTATTAATATCTGACCACAAATTCAAAGAAATAATCATTTTTTACCCCTAATATTTATTTTAAACTATCTTTTGCATATTTAATTATAGAATTCCCAAGTAATTCTCATATTTTCTCCGTGTAGAGTGAGTCTTTTGGCCTGGCTTAGAAAGCAGAAGACACTGGACGTTGGCCGGTAGCCCGAGGCGACGGCCAGCCGCCTGGATGACCCAGTTTCCTGCCATTGCCGTAGCCATCTCCATCTCTCTGTTCGAATCTCCAGTTGGAGCCCCACAACAGCTGCTCCTCTTGCTTGCATCGGAGCTACCCCCTTCTGCTCTTCTACTCCTCGGCGAGCGTTGGAAAAACAAACTGTCAGTTTAACCATTTGACAGTCGCTTTGAGATACACGGGCGCAGATATGAGATACTGGCTGCTGGCTCGAGTATCTGCAGCTACTTCTGCGGCGGCTGCCTGCGCTGATGCGACTGCATCCTGCCAGACAAGCTATCTGGCACCGGCGATCTGCCTCGGCTTCCCCTCGAATCCTACAGAATCGGATCCCAGCGGCGCCCGACAATTGAAACTTTTGCGCCGTTTTGGCGTATTTAAAGTGACATTTGCTGACAGTCGGGACGGCGATGATCCCGACGGAAAAGATTCGAAGGAGGACGTGGAGGTGGAACTGCCTGTGATCTCTGATACAACCCATACCCATGGCTGATCGCTGATTGCTGATGAACCGATCGGTTCAGTGGGAAGACTTATTGTCGTTATTGTTGTTGGAGTTTAATCGAATTTATTTAATTAAGAGGAAAGCAATGGTTGTAATTGTTTTGTAGATTTTCCGCTGATTTTTTAGGAAAATGAAATGATGGCTGGTTGTCAAGTCAGAAAAGTGATCATTAGAAATTAATTAAAAGAAAAATAATAGCTGTGATTGTTTGCTAGATTACTTGGCTTATTTCTCATACATATTTACACGATTTCAGAGGTAAAGATATTGTGAAAATCAAGTTAAAAGTTTAAAAAGTTAATTAAAAAAGAAATTATCTCTTTGCTAGAAAGAACTTTGTGGCTATTTTTAAGTTCTTTAAGCTACCCACTTATTTTTCTCTATTATTTTCTCATATCTCTTAAAACCCCTTAAGTAAAATCCATTACGATTTGTTCACTTTTAGTGTTAATATTAGTTTATCGAATAATCCGGGAAAAGCTTTCAGAAACCACCCAGAAAATAGCGGATATGATTTTTATAGCTGCCAAGAACCGCATTGAACAAATTGGTTCACACTCTGTCTGTGATGGGTTGATTAAAAGCAAATTAAACCGTTTTACGATCATCTATGGGCTTTAACATAATTTCAAGGCCCAGAAAGGTGCTTCGCCCACGTATGCTGGAACGGGAAACTCCTCTTTTCGGAAAATGTGTCAAAGTGGCGCTGATGATAACCCCAAATGAGCGACAAAAGAGGCGCTTAGAGAGATGAGCGGAAATGGGAGTCGATGAGATGTATAACAAAAGTCGCTTCACCGACAGTTACAAAAGAGATTTCTTTCTCTTTTCTCCATTCTTCAGCTTTGATTTCTTTGGCTTTTCATTTCTTATTTTTTTTTTCCCCCAGCATTTCCATTTCTTTGATGGTCTTCTCAGCTCCTCATCTCTAGTGGCAGCATAATCAAGAGGCCATTAAAGTAAACACACTAAAGACGACGCCGATGCCGAGATGCCCCTCGATTTTCCACAGTCAGATGGGGGAAGTGATATTTATGAAAGGTACTTTAATTGCGCGGTTGAGGTACAAGATAAACGCGAAGACAATACAAGCTAAGGTACCAAGAACTTGAACTTGAACACACTTGGTTTAGAAGCTAGTTAAAACTTATTAAAAAAATAAATTTTTTATTAATAAACACACCCTTTCATTTCATAAATAAACTAACTTAAGAATCATAACATTTCCCTTTTAGATGTACCCAAATCTGCAACCAAATAGGTACTGCCCATCACTGTCTGCTGGCGTGTGAAGCAGAGATACTCGTATCTCGCAGTTTGCCATGTATCTCGCACTACGCACACTCACCTGCATGTAGCGCGCCAGGGCCGCGTTCCGCTGCGCATGCGACCTGAGCTGCGGCTGCGGCGATCCCAGCGGACTCACAATCGTCGAGGTGGATCCACCGATCCCGGTGTCATAGCCCTGAGCGTTGGCGCCATCAACATCTGCGGACAAAAAGAGCGGGAGACACATGCAAAACGATGTTAGTAATCAAGTCAAGAAGTGTTTGCACAAACGCACTCGGGGAAAATGCAAATGCAAAGTTTAATTGTGGAAATGTGTGTGTGTGCGAGTGTGCAAAAAGTGGCACACATGTGTGGCCCTTAGGAAAGAGGCTTTCCCGCCGTATCCACTGGGTCAAAGATGACGGACGTGGGTCAACAAGTCAACGGGAAATTCGTGAATATTTATTGAGTTGCTGGGAAAAGTTACTGCCTGGGTTATCTTAGCTTTCAAATAAAAATTTGATGATTTGTAGTAAAAAAAAAAGTCGGGTAAATTTTATATGGAACTTATAATTTACTTTCGTTTTGCCAATTATTTTTTTAAATACAAAATGTATTATCTTATTTATTTTTTATTTATTTTTCATGTTTATCGCCTTACTTTTACCTTATGGCTTCCATATCAAATCCCCTCACTCTTTGTTTCAAGTGCACCCCGTACAGTCTCTCACATAATTATCCTATCTAAATACCGTAACCACAACTGGATAAGGCAATTTCCATTCCACGAACTGTATCACTTAATTAGGTATGCAAATAAAGCAGAGCCCTGATCATAAATAAAGAGCCAGCAAGCAAACTGAAGTGGGAAGTCGCTGGCCAGATCGTAAATTCTCACGCGGCCAGAGGAGGCCTTAAAGCAGGTGACACGATCGTGTACAATCGGCAGCTAATAAATCCAGTGGCTGGCAGGGCGTTGGGCCTACGGAATCGTGTCAGTAGTTGGCCAAAGACGGACATATAACTTTCGGTTTTCATGGGCATGTAACCGGCAACCAGTAGGAGTTGTCTTTGTCTCGTGGGCTTCTGGCTTTTATGAAGTTAACCGACAATACGAACTTTGCATGCCAAGCAATTTGTACACAATTCGAATATTAATTTTCTCCAGAAATACTATATAGAGGTGAGATCAGGTAACCGACTGACTGTGCGGCATTTGCAACTCAAAACGGTATTTGAATGGCAAAAGACAAATGCCTGAGGTATTGTTTTTATGCCAACGGTTGCAAAAAATATTTTAGGTACTCAGAGAACTCAAATGTAACATTTATTTTATTTATTTAAAATTTTTTTTATAGAAAACTAAAGTAATGTGATTTTATTATAGCAATAAATGAGTTTAAGGTTCAATTTTACTTGTTAATTTTAACAAAAAACCCATAAGTTCTATATATTCCCGTTTTACTGCTAAGACACCACTTTAAACCCCATTTGTTACTGCATTCCTCTCGGCACAAAAAACAAAAGACCCAGCCTTTTTATGGCTTTCGTGCAATTTCTGTGGCATGTTGCACTCAACATGTAACAGAATATTTGCCAGCCTCATATGGCATATCCGAGAGATATGCCAAAAGAGCGCTGAGATACATACATATCTGCCTCCTTTCCGATATGCCGATATGTCGGAGGATCGGATCTTGTACTCACCTTTCAGCGAGCTGTTCATGCACATGGGACACTGGTCGTTGCGGAACATGCAGGAATAGCAGCGCTCGTGGCCGCAGGTGTCGATCAGTTTCCGTCTCTTGCCCTTGTCGAAGGAGATGCGGCAGGAGGGGCACACAGAGCCACTGGCATCGTGCTCCAGGAGACGGCGGATGGACTGGAGATCTGGAATGGAGATGGTCGAAGGAGACATATGAGTTGAGGGTCTGCAAACAGGTTGGGATATATACAAAAAAACTGAACAGTTTAAAGTGTTTCGAAATGGTAATGAGAAAATTACAAGAAGCCCTTCAGAAGGGATTCGACAAGCAGGTGTTACCAACCGTTTATTTATAATTCCAGGTATTATTGTTAGTATCATATGTGTAAGAGTTGGCTTTAAAGGTAGCCCTCTGTATTGAAGAAATATCCCATTGAATCCCCCTCAGTCACATATTGTAGCTATCACAAATTCTTAATTAAATTTGCTTCAAAGCTCAGTTAATCGCCTTAACCCTCAACAATTTGCGACCAATTTTAACGAGCTGAATATTGATAATAGCAAATACCATTAGTTTCGGTTTAAGGCCTGCATTTTCCACTCCTAACCCGATCGATCAGCCAACAAAAAGCGGTAACAAATTTAAATCGAAATACACAAATCTCGGTGCACTTGTTTTATGGCCACCGTTTGCATAAATTGACTATGTCAATTAAATCTCGTTTGCTGCAACTGTCAATTGTCTTGGACCCAATCTCAGTCAGCAAAAAGAGTCAGCTTTTTTTGGGCTCTGCACCTGCTCTCCTCCTCCAGTTTTTTGACCATTTAATCCAATGGCAACCGGCAGGCAATCAGCGGCATTCTTTTCTTGACTGCACTCGAACTCGAACTCGTAATTGATTTAATCTGCTCCGCCTGCCTGGTTTATTATTTCTATTAGCACTTTGTCTTTCTGTGTCAATATTATGTAAAATGCTTGCCAACCAATCGTCAGCAATTTCGCTGGCATTGGCTTTTATTCGTGGTTGTGTTTACACAATTTTAAGTGCAAAAAACTGCTGACAGTTGATCAAGATCGGGGAGAATCAGAAATTATGGGAGCTAATTTGGTTTTCCTTGGAAGTTGTTTGAGCAATAATTTTTTTTTTAATTGAAAGAAGCTTCTTTTTAATTACTTTATGAAGCAATATGGATATTTCTGTGCCAATAAGCTGTGAAAGAAAGTAAGCAAAATGTTGCAATGTTGCAAGAAGAAAGCGAAATTTATAATTAAAAGATTTTAAAAACATTTTCCTTGACTGGAAACATTTTTATTTAAGGAAGCAACTCTCAAACTGTATTCAAATAAATGTTTTTTATCCTAGAAAAAAAAAAATAATAATAAAATAAAGTCCCAAAAAGACTAGTCATGCCACACAACCCTTTCTCTGGCAGATGCTAGAAAAGCAACAGTTCCCCCTTTTTTTTGCCAATACAATTTGTGGTATTTTTTGTGTCATCCGTTGCTGCTTTGCATTCTGTCTACCCCAATTAGGTATGCAATTTGAGGACGTCAGTTGCAGTTGTAGAGACAAGCTTGCAACCCCAAACATGCATTCTGCCACCCCTGAAACGGGGCTTCCCTCGCTTTTGCTTCTGCGGCATCTGCTGCATTTTGCTGCTGCTGCTGCTGCTGCTGCTGCTGCTACTGCTGTTGCGTCTGCGCACACGACATGCCATCGGCAATTGGCTGAGCCTCAGTTGACATTTTGTGCAGTATGCAAATTGCCTTTTGTCTGCGGCCAAACAAATGTCAGACGGGGCACACTTGTTGTTGGCGGAACAACAGTTGTTCATAAATGGTGCCATGTGCGGCGGTCTCTCCTGGCAAGGGGTCACACACTCTCGCGGTCAGTCTTCGTCGTCCTCAGCCAACGCCGAGTCCGGGACTGCAGTGAAGTTCAAAGATAAGTCCATGTGGGCTGTGCGGCCTCCTCGTTGATTCCTTTCCACTCCAGAGACTGGCAGCTGTGACGGCCCACGCGGCAAACGCAAAAAACCAAACTGCGGCTTTTGATTTGCAATAAATAAGCCGGGAAAATGCTCAACAGTTTTGGTACCCAGTACTTAGAGTAGAGAAAAAGGGGATTTTAAATTTATAAAATAAAGCTCACATGTCCTTTTGTAGAAAAGATTTCCCCAAACTTGAGGTCTTGATCTAAACAACTTAGCACAGAGTCTTTACTGGACTTTTCCCCTTAAGAAAGACAAGTTATTTTTCACCAACAGAATGTACACTAAGTATCCCTTATTCGATTTACTTCACTCTACCATTCCTTCCATTTTTTTTTTATTTTGTCAAGTGGGCATGAATGGCTGTGGCTATGGAAATGAATTGGAAGTTGGAGTAGAAGTCGAAGTCGAAGTCGAAGCTGAAGCTGAAGCCCATGCGCTTGTAATCCACTTTACCAGCCGCGACCGGACGTGGTTCTCGTTGGCGTTTGTCGTATTTGTTTCCCACTCTCGAAAATCCCCCGAACAGGAATCGATGCAGTCTTCCACTTGGTCTGTCGTTTTAGCCAAACGATGCATCCATGGCTAGGCCAAAAACGTCGGTCTGTCCCGAGTGCCATTCGTACTTATGCAATCGATAAAGTGTTATCGCAGAGTCCAAGTCAAGTCACCTGCTGGACATGATGATTTGTTGCCTGCCAGTCCCAGTCCCAGTCCCAGGTTACAATTTTCTGTGTGGGCAGCCGGGCACCGACATCGCAGAGGTTTCGGGGTTATCGATGGGAAGAAAGCCATCGACTTGAAGACATGTTTTGGGAAATGTAACTATTTAAAACATGGCTAGCTTATAGTTTAAGACTTAAATTCTACTGTTTATGATTCTACGATAATAACTAAACATATTTTCCTTTAAAAATAAAAGAAATTTAATAAAAATAACCTTAGTTTTTTTCGTTTGGGAAACCAAAGCAAATTTTCTTGTAATTCATGTATTTACCAAAGGATCTCTGCTTAAATTGATTACTTCCTGTATGGCAAAAGGTAATCCTTCCTTGAAAAGCAGCTGCTAGCAAAAAAAAAACCTTTATCTGATCGTTGAGTGTGGGTTTTCCCAGAGATACTTAGACTCTTGTACAACATTTACATATTTATATAATCATGTCTCAGGCTTAGACACGCACCTTGTGCTGTGGAGCGTGAAAATATACTTAATTTCATGGACTCTAAACAAATTAATTGCGTGGATGCAATTTTGTAATTCTTGGCTCGTAAATTATGGTAAAAAACAGAGGTAGAGAGAGAGAGATCCGAGCAATGCTCTTAAAAGTACAGAAATCTAGTTTAAAACTGAATGCAACAATGAAGATTCGCGTGGCCGGGAATGCAACTAAATCTAAATTGCTAAATTATGCGAGGTTAGGGATGGTCGCCCCTTCTGGTTTTTTAACGCATGCGCGGCACAATTCTGCCGTTCATTGGATTTATGCCTTGCAACTGCCAACTGCGAATTGCGAGCTGCGGTCTGCGCTAAATTGATTTGAATTTTCCGCCGCATTTTCCTCTCTCTCTCTGGGGTTTAATGAATGTTAGTGGTTTGCCGGTTTGCCCCCTCAAAGCTTCCAAGTTGCCACGTCCCGTGTGGGCGTTTTATTTCTGCTAAATTGGCAAACCGCTCGGATCGTACGGCTATATAGTTACTGTGTGTGTGGGCGAATCTGCGTGTCTGCATCTGTCTGCGCGCCAGTGTTGTTGGCACTTGTTTTCCTTTATGTAATTTCTTTGCGAATTATTTTCTTAATGCCCAACGCGCGGGCCTAATTCAATTTGCGGTTTTCCCGTCTAACCCAAAGCGTTCCCAGCGGCCCATGGAATGCGGAGTGATGAGACTCAGACCCGCAGTTTGTGGCCAGTTAGCCACAAATTCAAATTTAGAAGTAAGTGCATAAGTGCTAAATTGGTTCTCAGAGGAATGTGGGAATCTTTCTAGAAGAGTTTCTATGAAAAAAACCCTGTAATCAATGCAGTAATAGTTTTCAAGAATTTTACTTAGGTCGCTTTTTATTTTAATGATAAGATCATATAATGTAAGTTTATCGGGAATTTATTAAGCCTTTAACTTTGTTATTTAATTCCTAATAGTATATGGAGAGTACTTTATATTCTGAATATTATAGAATTTAATAACATTATTTTCTATTATAAATTTGCATAAGCCATGAAGATTCTGCAATACCACGCAATATGAGGTTCCATATCTGGAAGGTTAAAAAAGAAGCCCTCTATCTAATCTCACTGAAGTGTCGATGGACATCTTGGAAACTGGTTTCTGATTTTATGAGGCATTAAAATACGTTTAACCAAAACAAAGGGCACGAGCTGGTCTTGTTCTTCCTCGAAAAGGGCATAAACAAAAGCTACGCTTAAAAAATGATTCAATAAACATGGTATTTAAAAATGTTCAAGTGTCAGACTGGAAATGTAAAAATAAACCCTGATAAAAAAGAGAATAAAAAACTTAAAATGTGTAGGGAAGCGGAAAATAATATCAGAAGGTGTTAAATTCATTTATATTTGTAAATAAAGTCCTAGGTAAATAATAAAACAGTAACAACAAGAATATTTAATTATTAATAATGAAAAGAAGAAATCAATATAAAGAAAATCTATTTTCTTGAGATACGACAATCAAAATTTCACAAACTCAAACAATATTTCAAAGAATAAAAATCGTATAAAGTTAGATGTAAAATAATATCGATAATATCACAAAATAAATATAATAAAATGTAATCAAAACTAAGTTGATAATAATGATTATTCTTTCTTTTATATGCAGTTTCCTTCAAATTGCTTAAAGACAATTATTTTTCAAACAAACCCTTTTTAAATGTTTTATTTCTAGTGGTTTCTAAGCTCATTATTAGAAAAACTATTTCAAATGGTTTTAACTGTTTTGCAGGGCAGGTCAGGGCTATTCTAAATGGGGGTTCCTATGTTGATTGGACAGCTCAGGGTTAGGCGGAGAAACGTTTGACCCAGCGGGTGAACCATGGCTGTTGCGGAGAGAGAGAGGGGATTACAACACTCCCGCCGAGCTCCCATAGAAAAATGCGTATTCATTACAATTGATTGACAGACGACTGGACTCGAAGCCAGACCAAGTCAATTCATGCCTGAAGTGCGCAGCCAACGGACCATGGACCATTTACCAGTTGCCACCGGAGAAAAAACACCCAGCACTACTGGTCACCAAGTGCCGACCACAGCAGACAGCTCTTTTGCAGCCTCAATTAGATTTTTAGCAAAAAGCCAGAAACAAGCCCACACACTGACAATAAAACCAGACTTAATGTAAGGAAATAAAAGCTAAAATTTAATTATTCAGAACGAAAAGTCAAATAAGTGGAAGCATAAAATGTTTCACTTAGTTAGAGGTTTTATAAATAATTTTAGAGCTTCGGTTCCCAACTGGTAAAGGAGGCTATATAAAATTTAAAGAATTATCAAACAATTAAATCTCTTATCTAATAAATAATTATACCCTTGCAGAGGGTATTATAATTTTGCCATGATATTTGCAACGCAGTGAAGGAGGCATCTCAGACCCCATAAAGTATATATATTCTTGATCAGCATCACCAGCCGAGTCGATCTAGCCATGTCCGTCTGTCTGTCTGTCCGTCTGTCTGTCCGTCTGTCTGTCCGTCTGTCTGTCCGTCTGTCTGTCTGTATGTCTGTCGGTTTCTACGCGAACTAGTCTCTCAGTTTTTGAGCTATCGGTCTGAAATTTTCAGCATAGTCTTATTTCTTTAGCACGCAGTATATATGTCGGAACGGCCGAAATCGGACCACTATATCCTATAGCTGCCATAGGAATGATGGCGAAATTAATGTACAAAAATTTTTAATTTCTC